>JAMFTG010002223.1:0-5000 GCA_023974075.1 Chaenocephalus aceratus | reverse complement strand
TGACCAGACGCCGGGTCACGGTAACCACAGGAACGTGGTGTGAGCTAAACAGCGGTTGAGCCTGTGAGGTGTGTGTTGCTACAGCTAAGTGCCCCTGCAGGTGGACATCATGACAGCAGCAGCAGCGCAGTTATTATATTATATTTAATATATAGTTTTCAGGAAGGCATCTGAAAAAGGTTCCTAAGTGGACGAGTCATGGAGAAGTGTTGCTGCGGTTACGAGGCAAACGTTGAATTAGAAAGGCCCTGTTGTGTTTTCGATGCTGTCCCCTCTCCTGGAGTGTGCTCTGTTTCTGAGCGGGTACATGGTCTGCAGAGGCTGAAATCCCTGGGTGTTTCTCAATGTCGAGTACTCTTGCTTGGTAGCACATGTCTTCCGAGTCACTTGCTTCAGAAGCGAGGCAAGAGTCCTTCCTGGCATTCGGAAAACGAAGAGTGGAACAGGCGAGCAGGTGTGCGTCATATGAGACGCCTTACATTTTCCGCCACAGACTTGGGGAAACTGGTCCGTGCGCAAAGCATTGTGGGGATTTTAAGACCGCGAAGTCGACATGTGCAGCCTCGAAATGTCTCCAAACGAAGTAGGCCGGGCTCGGTAGAATTCCACGCATGCTGGACATTGGAACAGTCCTTCGGCGGCACTCGATGACGTAGCATGCTTGAAATAGTGGCTCTGGAGCATCCTTCCTCGACATTGAGAAACACCCTCAGTGTTCCTCACAAAAAGTCACGGGTTTAAGAACTGCAAACAGAAGACTGGTGAATATTTGTGGATGTAGTAGTCTGGTTTAACCATGTGATATTAGTCTTAAGTAAGAAGACTTACTTAAACACAAATTACTGATTGTGTGTGTGTGTGTGTGTGTGTGTGTGTGTGTGTGTGTGTGTGTGTGTGTGTGTGTGTGTGTGTGTGTGTGTGTGTGTGTGTGTGTGTGTGTGTGTGTGTGTGTGTGTGTGTGTGTGTGTGTGTCCTGGAGACTTATCATAACCTTAACCTTAACCAACACATGCCTAACCCTAACCAAGTCTTCACCCTAAAATTAATGATGCCCTTATGGGGACCTCCAATTTGTCCACATAAGGGAAGCCAGTCCCCACACGTGACTATGTAAACAGATGTAGGTCCCCACAAGTATAGTAATGCTAGACCACACACACACACACACACACACACACACACACACACACGTATGTTGAATGCAGGACTTTTACAGAACATCTACTTCTTCCAACTCTGGGTTTCATGTGTTTTTCGGGGGTTGTATCAGGTGCAGAGAGGGTTCATAAGAGAGAGAGAGGGGGAGAGGGAGAGAGAGAGAGAGAGAGAGAGAGAGAGAGAGAGAGAGAGAGAGAGAGAGGGGGAGAGGGAGAGGGAGAGAGAGAGAGAGAGAGAGAGAGAGAGAGAGAGAGGGGAGAACAACAAGGACAGTTCCTAGAACTCTGATTCAGGGTAGAGATGGAGGGGCCTAGAGAGAGAGAGAGAGAGAGGGAGAGAGGGAGAGAGAGAGAGAGAGAGAGAGAGGCATCCAGCAGCACTGTGTGAAAAGAGAGAGAGGGGGAGGGCTGAAAACACATAAACCAGCTGAGAGAACATACATGTTCAGAGTACTAAACAGTGTCTCTACTTTAAAGAGTCCTCTCCTGCTGATGTTCAGGTGTATGTCAGTATGTAGCGTCTCTACTTTAAAGAGTCCTCTCCTGCTGATGACCAGGTGTATATCAGTATGTAGCGTCTCTACTTTAAAGAGTCCTCTCCTGCTGATGTTCAGGTGTATATCAGTATGTAGTATCTCTACTTTAAAGAGTCCTCTCCTGCTGATGTTCAGGTGTATATCAGTATGTAGTATTTCTACTTTAAAGAGTCCTCACAAGTGGGTAAAGATGTGCCTCCTAGCCCAAAAAGAATAAAAGGTTATATATTAAGCGGGTAGCGTCTAAACATGCAGTCTCCATGTCGGCAGGCGGACGAACAAAGTTAATATTCCACCAAAGACGTAGAACATTAAGCCTCAGCTTAGATCTACATTAAAAATGACCTTTAATTAAATACAATTACAATCCTAATCACTGCACACACTCGGCATGAGAATGTGCAGTGTGGACTCTCTCTCTATTCCTGGAAGGACACGCGGTGCTAAGAAATACAGAAATAACACACACACACACACACACACACACACACACACACACACTGGATGAAAGGTCACAGCGTGCCTCTTGTTTTCTTGGAGTTCAGACGCAGACTTTGAACCTCGCAGGTTCAAAGTCTGGGGGAACAAGGGGAACATCAAGGTTAGCCAACGCAACACAGATTCAGATACCGGGGAGAGAAGAGAGAGGGGGAGGTTTGGCTTTGAAGCGTTTATCAAAAGATTCAACAGGCGGAGAGTTTTGATCCACGAGATTTTGATTGGAGAACTTCTGACAGAAAAACACGAGGGGAGGAATATCAAGCTTTTGAAAGTAGGGGGTAAATGTTCAAATGGTGGAGAGGTCAGGGGAAATTAGAATAAGTGAGCGTTACACCTCATGTTATCTGCAGAGGAAGGTGCAGGAAGGAGTCCGTAAACCATGAGTCAGCATTTAACCACTTATTGTTCCCTGGTGTCTTCGTTTGTAACGTGTTTTTTCTGAAGAGATTTTCACGTTTTAAACTATGACTAAACATCATCCGACCAACGTTAGCCACCTTTAGCTTAGCGACGGTGACTTGAAGTCATGTGACCGTGCTGTAGTTCCTTTATAGCCCAACATTAGCCACCTTTAGCTTAGCGGTGGTGACGTGAAGTCATGTGACCGTGCTGTAGTTCCTTTATAGCCCAACATTAGCCACCTTTAGCTTAGCGGTGGTTACGTGAAGTCATGTGACCGTGCTGTAGTTCCTTTATAGCCCAACATTAGCCGCCTTTAGCTTAGCGGTGGTGACGTGAAGTCATGTGACCGTGCTGTAGTTCCTTTATAGCCCAACATTAGCCACCTTTAGCTTAGCGGTGGTGACGTGAAGTCATGTGACCGTGCTGTAGTTCCTTTATAGCCCAACATTAGCCTCCTTTAGCTTAGCGGTGGTGACGTGAAGTCATGTGACCGTGCTTCCAAATTCCCTCCCACTCCAATAATACAAAGTTGAAATAAAGAGGAAACAGGAAGTTGTCCTTACCAGAGATGGGTCCTCTGTCTCGGACCCCAGTGATTGGCTGAAGTCTTCGGCGCTCAGAGAGAGATTGTCCTCGTCTTCCTCTTCCTGGTTAGGCTCCTCCCCCAGGACGGGGAAGACGGAGAGCCCGCCCACTTCTGCGTCCACCATCCCATCCAAGCTGTCCGTCAGAGCTTCGAGCAGAGCGGCGTTTTCCTCCTGAAGGACACACAGAGAGAGAGAGAGCTTTTAAAGAATATATCGTGTAAATAACTCAATGTGTGTTCTTTGAACCTGAAAAGGATATGGCATTGTTTTTGTTACTTTCATTGCAATTGTATACATGTTTTAAGCGTAATTTAGCTTTGAAGTTCACTTGTTTAATGGTATGCTAAAGTGATGCTAATATGGATGTAGCTTACATGTATGTGTTGTTGTGTGTCTTTGTGTAGCTCTTACGTTGGTTTTTGGAGTTTTCAATACATTTGAAATCATCAGTCAAGAGTACGACCATCTTTCGGAGGGATCTGCTACATATCGTTTGTTTGAGATTATTTTCTGCAATAATCCAAAATCACAAGCCGGCTGTTTTTGGAGCGAACCATTGTGATGCTAACTTCCGGGGGTCGGCCTACAAAGACACGTCATCACTGAACCATACAATATCTCTCTATCAATCCCCTTTTACTCCAGTCTAATCAGCTGCTATCTGAAGTCCATTCTTATTTGAGTTTTTTCTTATAATTAGATATTTTTCACAGAATTTGACTTTTTTTAAATTTCTGACTTTTTTCTTAGAATTTCACTTTTTTTCTCAGAATTTCACTTTTTCCCAGAATTTGACATCTTTCTAAGAATTACATTTTGTTTTAACAGAATTTAAATGTAACCCCATTATTTCACTTTTTTTAAATTTGACTTTTATTTTCTGCTATAATCCAAAATCACATGCAGGAATCCCATTGGCTGTTTTTGGAGCGAACCATTGTGATGCTAACTTCCGGGGGTCGGCCTACAAAGACACGTCATCACTGAACCATACAATATCTCTCTATCAATCCCCTTTTACTCCAGTCTAATCAGCTGCTATCTGAAGTCCATTCTTATTTGAGTTTTTTCTTATAATTAGATATTTTTCACAGAATTTGACTTTTTTTAAATTTCTGACTTTTTTCTTAGAATTTCACTTTTTTTCATAGAATTTCACTTTTTTTCATAGAATTTCACTTTTTTTCATAGAATTTCACTTTTTTTCTCAGAATTTCACTTTTTTTCATAGAATTTCACTTTTTTTCTCAGAATTTCACTTTTTCTCAGAATTTGACATCTTTCTAAGAATTAGATTTTTTTTAACAGAATTTAAATGTATCTCATTATTTCACTTTTTTAAAATGTGACTTTTATTTTCTGGTATAATCCAAAATCACATTGTCATGCTTACTTCCGGGGGTCGGCCTACAAAGACACGTCATCACTGAACCATACAAGAATCTCTCTATGAATCCCCTTTGCCTCCAGTCTAATCAGCTGTTGTCAAAAGTCCATTCCTCCTCTCCTACCTGTTATGTGTTTACATGCTGATCCTTTGAATTCATTGACAGTTTGATGATGTGCCACCAGTCGGCACTACCTGCCTCTTCTGTGTCTTAGTTTCGCATGATGTTGCACAAGCTGCATGTCATGGTCTCAATTTGCAGATGCAGGAAAATACAATCTTTCATTTGTGGGTGTTTACTGGTGGAGAGAAATTTGACTTTTCCCCCAGAATTAGATTTCTCAAGATGTGACCTTTTTACATTTCTGAATGTTTTCTAAGAATTACAAAAAATTCTCGCATAATTAAAAACATTTCCCCAGAATTTGAT
>JAMFTG010002222.1:0-40549 GCA_023974075.1 Chaenocephalus aceratus | reverse complement strand
CATTAAAGTCCAGACTGCTCAAGACTGGGCCATTACAAATACTGCTTTAAAAAAACAACAGAAAAACAGTAAGACATCAAATCACATGGTCCTGTGGTTTCGTTTATCAACGCTGCAACGCGGCGTTTCGTGAAGCGGTTGTTGTGTTTGGGTGAAAAGCAAACAGCTGTTTGCTGCGGAGTATGGTGCAGCAAACAGAAAATGGTTAGGTTAGCACCACCTAACCATTCACCAAAAGGTTTTTAATACCAGCGGTAACCGGCTAAGCGCCGGGCAAAAAACAATCTTCAAATAAAAGAAAGTCACCGGAGGATTAAAGGAGAGTGACGGGGAGAGAGGAGGAGAGGGAGAGGACGTTTCAGCTTGATCCATGTGATGATATAAACAAGGTCTTCTGTCGGCTCGGTGCATCCATGCTGACAGCAAGTGAAGAGTGGGACATATACAGGTATGGGCTAGAGGGACGTGTCCCTACAGGGAAGTGTCCCTAGAGGGACGTTGTCCCAGCAGGGAAGTGTCCCTAGAGGGACGTGTCCCTACAGGGAAGTGTCCCTAGAGGGAAGTGTCCCTACAGGGAAGTGTCCTAGCAGGGAAGTGTCCCTACAGGGAAGTGTCCCTACAGGGAAGTGTCCTAGCAGGGAAGTGTCCCTACAGGGAAGTGTCCCTAGAGGGACGTGTCCCAGCAGGGAAGTGTCCCTAGAGGGACGTGTCCCTAGAGGGAAGTGTCCCTACAGGGAAGTGTCCCAGCAGGGAAGTGTCCCTAGAGGGACGTGTCCCTACAGGGAAGTGTCCCTAGAGGGAAGTGTCCCAGCAGGGAAGTGTCCCTAGAGGGAAGTGTCCCAGCAGGTTAGGAGAACTGATCTAATCTATTACACATTTCTAACTGCTGATGACAGGAAGGCAGAAAAGTGCATTATACAAATAATAATACTCATAGCAGAAATGTCACCCTCCTTTTTTTCTTTAACAATGACACAATATAATACTTTTAATAAACCAAATATGAACAACTGAGGAAAATTAGGAAGAACTGATTATTCAAAATGTTGTAGTACAAGTAGTAATGTAGTTACAATGGTGGGGCCAGTGATAATGAAGATCCACTGGCCCGGAGGTCCAGTGGAATGTTACCCTGACGGAGCTTACACACGGCGGCGTGCGATGAAGCTTGACGGCGGGCGTGTCTGAAACTCGACCAACACCAATCACATGAATCTCCCGCCCCGGACACACAAGCACGCGGTTTTAATTGGCTACTGGCATATGATTCGATTAGCTGACGTTTCCGTCGAAGCGTGACGTCACCCCATTCAAAGTGAATGGGCAGAAGCGTTGAAGTTTTAACGCACGCCGCCGTGTGGTGTTGTCACGATACCAACATTTTGGTTTCGATACGATACCAAGTCATGAAATGCGATTCCGATTATTTTCCGATAGTTTTCTTAAAAAAAGGGAAACAGTCTTAAATGTAATTATTGTGCTTTATTTCACACCAGAACCAGAACACTTTTAAACAATGAGAACAATAAATAAAATAAATGACAAGAATTCGTATTAAATAAAATCAAGCATCATCTCAAACTACTTTTTTGTCAAAATAGATTTGTATATTAAACAACAGAAATGACATTCAACGCAATGAGGTCTCCGACAAAAAATAGAACATAGCCCTACTGTTTAGCATCTTAAATCTAATAGATCTATTATATATTATAATAATGATATAAGATTTAATATATATTTTTGTCAACAAGCCGAGGCGCAGCAGCAGTTGCACTCCCATTTGAAGCCATGCTTCTCGTTTTCTCACATGCTCTGGCAGCTAGCGCGTGCACGAGAGAGGGGAGGGACTTAGAGCGTGCTTGAGAGGGGAGGCACTTAGAGCGTGCTTGAGAGCGGGGAGGGACTTAGAGCGTGCTTGAGAGGGGAGGCACTTAGAGCGTGCTTGAGAGCGGGGAGGGACTTAGAGCGTGCTTGAGAGGGGAGGCACTTAGAGCGTGCTTGAGAGCGGGGAGGGACTTAGAGCGTGCTAGAGAGAGGGGAGGGACTTAGAGCGTGCTTGAGAGGGGAGGGACTTAGAGCGTGCTTGAGAGCGGGGAGGGACTTAGAGCGTGCTAGAGAGAGGGGAGGGACTTAGAGCGTGCTAGAGAGAGGGGAGGGACTTAGAGCGTGCTTGAGAGAGGGGAGGGACTTAGAGCGTGCTTGAGAGAGGGGAGGGACTTAGAGCGTGCTTGAGAGGGGAGGGACTTAGAGCGTGCTTGAGAGAGGGGAGGGACTTAGAGCGTGCTTGAGAGGGGAGGGACTTAGAGCGTGCTTGAGAGGGGAGGGACTTAGAGCGTGCTTGAGAGAGGGGAGGGACTTAGAGCGTGCTTGAGAGGGGAGGCACTTAGAGCGTGCTTGAGAGAGGGGAGGGACTTAGAGCGTGCTAGAGAGAGGGGAGGGACTTAGAGCGTGCTTGAGAGGGGAGGGACTTAGAGCGTGCTTGAGAGAGGGGAGGGACTTAGAGCGTGCTTGAGAGGGGAGGGACTTAGAGCGTGCTTGAGAGAGGGGAGGGATTTAGAGCGTGCTTGAGAGAGGGGAGGGACTTAGCGCGTGCTTGAGAGAGGGGAGGGGACTTAGAGCGTGCTTGAGAGAGGGGAGGGACTTAGAGCGTGCTTGAGAGAGGGGAGGGACTTAGAGCGTGCTTGAGAGGGGAGGGACTTAGAGCGTGCTTGAGAGGGGAGGGACTTAGAGCGTGCTTGAGAGAGGGGAGGGACTTAGAGCGTGCTTGAGAGGGGAGGCACTTAGAGCGTGCTTGAGAGGGGAGGGACTTAGAGCGTGCTTGAGAGCGGAGGGACTTAGAGCGTGCTTGAGAGGGGAGGGACTTAGAGCGTGCTAGAGAGAGGGAGGGACTTAGAGCGTGCTTGAGAGGGGAGGGACTTAGAGCGTGCTAGAGAGAGGGGAGGGACTTAGAGCGTGCTTGAGAGGGGAGGGACTTAGAGCGTGCTTGAGAGGGGAGGGACTTAGAGCGTGCTAGAGAGAGGGGAGGGACTTAGAGCGTGCTAGAGAGAGGGGAGGGACTTAGAGCGTGCTTGAGAGCGGAGGGACTTAGAGCGTGCTTGAGAGGGGAGGGACTTAGAGCGTGCTAGAGAGAGGGGAGGGACTTAGAGCGTGCTTGAGAGGGGAGGGACTTAGAGCGTGCTTGAGAGAGGGGAGGGATTTAGAGCGTGCTTGAGAGAGGGGAGGGGACTTAGCGCGTGCTTGAGAGAGGGGAGGGACTTAGAGCGTGCTTGAGAGAGGGGAGGGACTTAGATCGTGCACGAGAGAGGGGAGGGACTTAGCGCGTGCTTGAGAGGGGAGGGACTTAGAGCGTGCTTGAGAGAGGGGAGGGGACTTAGAGCGTGCTTGAGAGAGGGGAGGGACTTAGAGCGTGCACGAGAGAGGGGAGGGACTTAGCGCGTGCTTGAGAGGGGAGGGACTTAGAGCGTGCTTGAGAGAGGGGAGGGACTTAGAGCGTGCTTGAGAGAGGGGAGGGACTTAGAGCGTGCACGAGAGAGGGGAGGGACTTAGCGCGTGCTTGAGAGGGGAGGGACTGCAGGCACGGCTGCAGTGCAGGGAGTGGAAGCAGAGCGCTGAAAACACACGGCTCTTATCAAAACGGTGCTTTCTTACCGGAGTACTTTCCCCCGTCATTCTTAAAGTACCGATACTAATGAAACAGAGGAATCGTAACGTTTTTAACGGCAGGGTATCGCGGTACCTTTCAAGTATCGGTACACCGTGCAAACACTACCGCCGTGTGTAAGCTGCGTTAATTTCTACCCCTGCTCTATGGATCAGCTGACCATGACAACAGACTGACATCATGTCTGACCCCACACGTCCTGAACAGAGAACATGGATTATTCAGATCAGAGGTACAGGGTCTCAGGGTTCAATGAAGTCAGACCTGAGCCCCCTCACTGCTGCAGTCAACCCTCATTAAATACAGAGTTTAATCTGAGGTCTGTCTACCTCAGAGCTGCTGCTGGACTGTTGACTGTCAGGGTCTACGCTCCTCTCCTCCCAGCTGGGATTGGTCCCTCTGCTCGGACAGACCAACACCTGAAGCACAAACACACAGTCACACAACAGAACACACAGTCACACAACATAACACACAGTCACACAACATAACACACAGACACACAACCTGACACACAGTCACACAACATAACACACAGTCACACAACATAACACACAGACACACAACCTGACACACAGTCACACAACATAACACACAGTCACACAAACATGACACACAGTCACACAACCTGACACACAGTCACACAACATAACACACAGACACACAACCTGACACACAGTCACACAACATAACACACAGACACACAACCTGACACACAGTCACACAACCTGACACACAGTCACACAACATAACACACAACCTGACACACAGTCACACAACCTGACACACAGTCACACAACATAAACACACAAACCTGACACACAGTCACACAACCTGACACACAGTCACACAACCTGACACACAGTCACACAACCTGACACACAGTCACACAACATGACACACAGTCACAACATAACACACAGACACCCAACCTGACACACAGTCACACAACCTGAAACCCAACCTGACACACAGTCACACAACCTGACACACAACCTGACACACAGTCACACAACCTGACACACAGTCACACAACATAACACACAGACACCCAACCTGACACACAGTCACACAACCTGACACACAGTCACACAAACCTGACACACAGTCACACAACATAACACACAGACACCCAACCTGACACACAGTCACACAACCTGACACACAGTCACACAACATAACACACAACCTGACACACAGTCACACAACCTGACACACAGTCACACAACATAACACACAACCTGACACACAGTCACACAACCTGACACACAGTCACACAACCTGACACACAGTCACACAACCGGACACACTGCAAGGGGGGGCAGCACCTGTACCCTCACAGAGCCTCACCTGATCAGGACTCTTCCTGCTGATCTTCAGGGGGGTCGGGGTCTGAGGCGCAGACATCCACAGCGCTCTGATCCGCTCTCTGCTCTCGGCCGGGGTCCTGAACACAGATCAGCTGATCAGAGACCTCACATCTCAAATGTAGATTTATGAAAAGAAACCTTTGATACGTCTTCAGATCAAACTCTGAGATAAACGTGGTGCAGAGTGACAAAGATATGTTTGTGTGGAGGCTCCTCCTCTCTCCACACCGACAGGCAGTGAGCTCACCTGCAGCCACGGTGATCCACCAGGTGACCCCTGCCCTCTGAGCTGTGTGTGTGTGTCCTGTAAATGAGCGACTGTGTGTGTGAGTGTGTGAGATCCTGAGAGACGCACCGGCTCCTGCAGGTCAGAGAGCCCTCCTGCTGGGAGGGGCTGCCGGGGTGTTTGCGGGCGCAGACGGGGGTCGAGGTGAGAACCGGACGCTGTGACTTCAGATCCTCCACACCACACAGGCTGAAGAGCTGAGGACACAAACACACCAGCAGGCTGAGGACACACACACACACACACACACACACACACACACACACACACACACACACACACACACACACACACACACACACACACACACACACACACACACACACACACACACACACACACACACACACACACACACACACACACACACACACACACACACACACACACACACACACACACACACACACACACACACACACACACACACACAGCTCCTCACCTCAGAGGGGGAGAAGCTCAGAGCCCCCCCCATGCTGCCTCTGCTCCAGGAGGAGGCGTCCATGAAGCAGGCTGCGTCCTGGCTGCTGCTGCCCAGCTGCTCCCTGAGCCCCAACACCTGCACACAGGGGGGGGGGGGGTTAGGTCAGCTGAGTGTGTGTGTCCTTCACATCAGTGTGTGTCTGTTTGTAGGAGGACAGGTTCCATACTCTCACACTAAATCCATTTCATTGACAGTATTCTAGTCTTTGACTAAGAGAAGAATAAAAGGCCCAGACTTTCAGACGTAATGTCGTCAAAACTAACAAAGTCATCTGGCTTTGATCTAAAGGAGCAGCTGACAGCATGAACTGATATCTTCCTCTTGTTTAGCTCTCTGTGCCATGAGAAGGGAGACCCGTGTGTGGCGGGAGTCTGTGTGTGTGTGTCTGTGTGTGTGTGTGTGTGTGTGTGTGTGTGTGTATGTGGGTCTGTGTGTGTGTGTGGGTCTGTGTGTGTGGGTCTGTGTGTGGGTCTGTGTGTGGGTCTGTGTGTGTGTGTGTGTGTGTGGGTCTGTGTGTGTGGCGGGAGTCTGTGTGTGTGTGTGTGTGTGTGTCTGTATGTGTGTCTGTGTGTGTGGGGGGGGTCTCTGTGTGTGGGTCTGTGTGGGTCTGTGGGTCTGTGTGTGTGTGGGTCTGTGTGTGTGTGGGTCTGTGTGTGTGTGGGTGTGTGTGTGTGGGTCTGTGTGTGTCTCTTTGTGTGTGTGTGTGTGTGTGTGGTGTGTGTGTGTGTCTGTGGCGGGAGTCTGTGTGTGTGTGTGTGTGTGTGTGTGTGTGTGTGTGTGTGTGTGTGTGTGTGTGGTCTGTGTGTGTGTGGGTCTGTGTTAGGGCTGCACGATTTTGGGAAAAAAATCTAATATTGCGATTGCGATTTGCGATATTTATTTTTAAGCGACCCAATGGAAGTTTATTGTAAAATGCGGCCATAACTCCTCTGTGTGTGTGTGTGGGTCTGTGTGTGTGTGTGGGTCTGTGTGTGTGTGTGGGTCTGTGTGTGCGTGTGTGTGTGTGTGGGTCTGTGTGTGTGTGTGGGGGGAGGGGGGTCTGTGTGTGTGTGGGTCTGTGTGTGTCTGTGTGTGTGGGTCTGTGTGTGTGGGTCTGTGTGTGTGTGTGTGTGTGTGTGTGTGTGTGTGTGTGTGTGTGTGTGAGTGTGTGTGTGGGGGGGGGGTCTGTGTCTGTGTGTGGGTCTGTGTGTGTGTGTGGGTCTGTGTGTGTGTGGGTCTGTGTGTGTGGGTCTGTGTGTGTGGGTCTGTGTGTGTGTGGGTCTGTGTGTGTATGTGTGTGTGGGTCTGTGTGTGTCTGTGTGTGTATGTGGGTCTGTGTGTGTGTGTGTGGGTGTGTGTGTGTGTGTGTCTGTGTGTGGGTCTGTGTGTGTGGGTCTGTGTGTGTGGGTCTGTGTGTGTCTGTGTGTGTATGTGGGTCTGTGTGTGTGTGTGTGTGTCTGTGTGTGTGTGTGTGTGTGTGTGTGTGTGTGTGTGTGTGTCTGTGTGTGTGGGTCTGTGTGTGTGTGTGTGTGTGTGTGGGTCTGTGTGTGTGGGTCTGTGTGTGTGGGTCTGTGTGTGTGGGTGTGTGTGTGTGGGTGTGTGTGTGTGTCTGTGGGTCTGTGTGTGTGGGTCTGTGTGTGTGGGTCTGTGTGTGTGGGTGTGTGTGTGTGGGTGTGTGTGTGTGTCTGTGGGTCTGTGTGTGTGGGTCTGTGTGTGTGGGTCTGTGTGTGTCCTGGTTTGTTTCTTACGTAGCTGCGGCTCAGGTCCATGACTGATGGGTGTCCGTCCTCTCGGTACAGCCCGCTCAGCGAGGAGCTCACTTCCTGTTCACAGCTCCACGTCTCCACACTCTGCATCAGGGGAGACCAGGTGAGATCAGGGGAGACCAGGTGAGACCAGGTGAGATCAGGGGAGACCAGGTGAGATCAGGGGAGACCAGGGGAGATCAGGGGAGACCAGGGGAGACCAGGTGAGATCAGGGGAGACCAGGTGAGATCAGGGGAGACCAGGGGAGACCAGGTGAGACCAGGTGAGACCAGGGGAGATCAGGGGAGACCAGGTGAGACCAGGTGAGATCAGGGGAGACCAGGGGAGACCAGGTGAGACCAGGGGAGACCAGGTGAGATCAGGTGAGACCAGGTGAGATCAGGGGAGACCAGGTGAGATCAGGGGAGACCAGGTGAGACCAGGTGAGATCAGGGGAGACCAGGTGAGATCAGGGGAGACCAGGGGAGACCAGGGTAGACCAGGTGAGATCAGGGGAGACCAGGTGAGATCAGGTGAGACCAGGTGAGATCAGGGAGACCAGGTGAGACCAGGTGAGATCAGGGGAGACCAGGTGAGATCAGGGGAGACCAGGTGAGACCAGGGGAGACCAGGTGAGATCAGGTGAGACCAGGGAGACCAGGTGAGACCAGGGGAGACCAGGTGAGATCAGGTGAGACCAGGGGAGACCAGGTGAGACCAGGGGAGACCAGGTGAGACCAGGTGAGACCAGGGGAGACCAGGTGAGATCAGGTGAGACCAGGTGAGATCAGGGGAGACCAGGTGAGACCAGGTGAGATCAGGTAAGACCAGGGGAGATCAGGTGAGACCAGGTGAGATCAGGTGAGACCAGGTGAGACCAGGTGAGATCAGGTGAGACCAGGGGAGACCAGGGGAGACCAGGTGAGATCAGGTGAGACCAGGTGAGATCAGGGGAGACCAGGTGAGACCAGGTGAGATCAGGTGAGACCAGGTGAGACCAGGTGAGATCAGGGGAGACCAGGTGAGATCAGGGAGATCAGGTAAGACCAGGGGAGATCAGGTGAGACCAGGTGAGATCAGGTGAGACCAGGTGAGATCAGGGGAGACCAGGTGAGATCAGGGGAGACCAGGTGAGACCAGGTGAGATCAGGGGAGACCAGGTGAGATCAGGGGAGACCAGGTGAGACCAGGTGAGACCAGGTGAGATCAGGGGAGACCAGGTGAGACCAGGGGAGACCAGGTGAGATCAGGGGAGACCAGGTGAGACCAGGGGAGACCAGGTGAGACCAGGGGAGATCAGGGGAGATCAGGGGAGACCAGGTGAGACCAGGGGAGATCAGGTGAGATCAGGGGAGACCAGGTAAGACCAGGGGAGATCAGGTAAGACCAGGTGAGATCAGGGGAGATCAGGGGAGACCAGGTAAGACCAGGGGAGACCAGGGGAGACCAGGTGAGACCAGGTGAGACCAGGGGAGACCAGGTGAGATCAGGGGAGATCAGGTGAGACCAGGTGAGATCAGGGGAGATCAGGGGAGACCAGGTAAGACCAGGGGAGATCAGTTGAGACCAGGTAAGACCAGGGGAGATCAGGTGAGATCAGGGGAGACCAGGTGAGACCAGGTGAGACCAGGGGAGACCAGGTGAGATCAGGGGAGACCAGGTGAGACCAGGTGAGACCAGGGGAGACCAGGTGAGATCAGGGGAGATCAGGTGAGACCAGGTGAGATCAGGTGAGACCAGGGGAGACCAGGTGAGACCAGGGGAGACCAGGTGAGATCAGGGGAGATCAGGTGAGACCAGGTGAGATCAGGTGAGATCAGGGGAGACCAGGTAAGACCAGGGGAGATCAGGTGAGACCAGGTGAGATCAGGTGAGACCAGGTGAGATCAGGGGAGACCAGGTAAGACCAGGGGAGATCAGGTGAGACCAGGTGAGATCAGGTGAGACCAGGTGAGATCAGGGGAGACCAGGTGAGACCAGGTGAGACCAGGGGAGACCAGGTGAGATCAGGGGAGACCAGGTGAGACCAGGGGAGACCAGGTAAGACCAGGGGAGATCAGGTGAGATCAGGGGAGATCAGGTGAGACCAGGGGAGACCAGGGGAGACCAGGTGAGACCAGGGAAGACCAGGGGAGACCAGGTGAGATCAGTGGAGACCAGGGGAGATCAGGTGAGATCAGGGGAGACCAGGGGAGATCAGGGGAGACCAGGGGAGACCAGGTGAGATCAGTGGAGACCAGGGGAGATCAGGG
The DNA here is from genome assembly GCA_023974075.1 of Chaenocephalus aceratus. NCBI lineage: Eukaryota > Metazoa > Chordata > Actinopteri > Perciformes > Channichthyidae > Chaenocephalus > Chaenocephalus aceratus. The sequence goes on along the minus strand of JAMFTG010002222.1, from coordinate 30,768 downwards.
GAGACCAGGGGAGATCAGGGGAGACCAGGTGAGATCAGGGGAGACCAGGTGAGACCAGGTGAGATCAGGGGAGACCAGGTGAGACCAGGTGAGATCAGGGGAGACCAGGTGAGACCAGGTGAGATCAGGGGAGACCAGGTGAGACCAGGTGAGATCAGGGGAGACCAGGGGAGATCAGGGGAGAACAGGGGAGACCAGGGGAGATCAGGGGAGACCAGGGGAGACCAGGTGAGATCAGGGGAGACCAGGTGAGACCAGGTGAGATCAGGGGAGACCAGGTGAGACCAGGGGAGACAGTGAGTATATATTATATATATCTTCAACATGAGAGAAGACATTAAAGATGACTCCAGCTGTGTGAAAGTACATCTTATTAAGTGTTAGAGCCAAAGCGGGAGTAGTTTAGGTGGTTTTTCCAAATGAAAGTGGATTTTTTCAGCTTTCTCACCGGGTCGGTTTAACTAACACATTTCTGTTATTGATTGGAAATCAAATGTAAAGGGAACTGAAGCTGCCATCAGGTGAGCTGTGACCGTCCTCAGATCAGTTTGAGCTGTTTCTGAACGAGCTGTTTCCGAACATTCATTTCCTCTCAGTTTTCTGTGGGTCTTTGATATTGTAAAAACATTTCCAGTGGTTTCAGTGTGATATCAGTGTGATGTACCGCCTCCATCAGCTCCACGGGCGCCGTCAGCTCGCACATGCTCAGTGAGGAGGAGTAATCTGAGGAGGAGGCGGGGGGCTCGCCAGGGCACAGGCTCTGATCCGACTCGTCCTTCACGGTGGAGACGCTGTCCGCCTGCAGAGACACATCATCGTTGGAGTCATCCAGAGATGTTAAAGTACACACATCCTGTACTCAAGTAGAAGTACAGATACTCGTGTTTAAAAGTACTCTGGTAAAAAGCACTGAATAAACTTCTTTACTCAAGTAAAAGTAAAGAAGTATGGGCTTTGAAGTGTACTTCAGTAAAAAGTACCCATAACTAGCAGCTGCTTTAAAGAGTACCTGACCTCTCTTTATATCAATAGAACAATAATGTCATTGTTAGCTCTAAGGGAAACTTCTGCAGCAATGGAGTCAGGACTCGAGAGACACGAGGAGAGTTGGAGCTTTGACGTCAAACACTGGCGGTTTATTACAAGTATCGGCCGGAGAATTCCACATCACAAGTCACAGCAGCCAGAGGGTCTGACTGCACGGGTGGGTTGACCAGCCTCTCTCTCTTGATAGACCTTTTTAACTAGTTTACAGAGTTAATCAACATATTGGGGGCGATAACGTAAATGCTTCAGTGATGAACAATTACAGGCCCATATCAAACCTCCCTTTTCTAGGTAAGATCATTGAAAAAGTGGTTTTTCAACAGTTGAGTAATTTCTTGCATTTAAATAACTGTTTGGATGTGTTCCAGTCAGGCTTTCGTCCAAACCACAGCACTGAGACTGCTCTTGTAAAGGTCTTCAATGACATCCACTTAAACACAGACAGTGGCAGAACTTCAGTGTTAGTATTATTAGATCTCAGAGCTGCGTTTGACACTGTGGACCACAGCATATTACTAGACCGACTGGAGAACTGGGTGGGACTTTCGGAAACAGTTCTAAATTGGTTTGAATCCTACTTAAAGGATAAAAAACAACGTTGTTTCTATAGGTAAATACATCTGAGTTGACAAATATGACATGTGGGGTTCCTCAAGGCTCCATCTTGGGGCCTCTTCTCTTTAACATCTACATGCTACCACTGGCTCAGATAATGAAGAACAACAAAATAAATTACCATAGCTATGCAGATGACACACAAATGTACAATTTCACCAGGAGACGATGCTCCAATTCAAACACTGAGTAAGTGCATTGAACAAATCAATGACTGGATGTGTCAGAACTTTCTCCAATTAAACAAAGAGAAAACTGAGGTAATGGTTTTTGGAGCCAAGGCAGAACGTATAAAAGTTAGCGCTGAGCTTCAGTGTGCAATGTTCAAACCAACAGATAGAGCCAGAACTCTAGGTGTAGTCATGGACTCTGACCTGAGCTTCAACAGTCACATTAAAGCAGTTACTAAATCAGCCTACTATCACCTAAAGAACATATCTAGGATTTAAAGACTAATGTCACAGCAGGATCTGGAGACACGTGTCCATGCCTTTATCTTCAGTAGACTGGACTACTGCAAAGGTGTCTTCACAGGTCTCACTAACACATCTATTAGGAAGCTGCAGCTGATTCAGAACGCCGCTGCTCGAGTCCTCACTGACACTAAGAAAGTGGATCACATCACTTCTGTTCTGAAGTCTTTGCACTGGCTTCCTGTGTGTCAAAGAATAGATTTCTAAATACTGCTGCTGGTTTATAAAGCACTGAACAGACGTCTCACACCGTGCAAGATTTTGGTTATTTTGGGGAGGTGGAGATAAATCATATTGTAAAATACCAAAATAAATAAATAAGTGGTCCAAAAAAGGTTAATGACAAAAAAAATACACATAGCCTTCCTCAGGCAGTGCGTTTGTACCGGGGACAGGAGACCCCCCCCCCCCTTGATGAGAGACTGTAAGAAGTGATCGGGGAATCCCTCCGGAGTGGAGTCATGACGACTGGATCTGAATTATGTTTTCGTATTAGGTGGTTTGTGTCCCAGCTGTCGATCAGCTGTGCGCAGCGTCTCCACTGCAGCAACTCTATATCCACCAGTTAAAGGAAATACAACCAATGTGTTATATTAGCTGTTAATTGACCACATGGTGTTCTTAGCTTCCATACCTCCTGTGTTTTATGAGCGACTTATCAAGTCTTGGCAAACATGATAGTATATAAAACCATGCTCGTACAACCTATAGAAATGCAAAACCGCATCATTTATGAGAAAACATTTCATAACATTAACACAACATATTCTAGGTGGTTTTAAATAACATATCCGTATTTATTTATTTCACCAAGTTATGTGTGTGTGTGCACTGAGGAGTCTCAAACAGGCGTTTGTTAAATCATTTTAAGATTGGCTTTAATCAATGTTTGAAAATGAATTATTCATATCTGATAAATGAGAGTTTATCGTCTCTCCCGTTGTTGTGCTTAGTGCGTACGCATGGGTTAGAGTTTGCGTGGAGGACCGCACGTTTTCCCGTCAAGTTAGTATTTTATAAATCGCAAACATTGCGTAGAAACTGGCGTACGCCATCTTTTGAGCGTATATCCCTTTATAAATGAGGCCCCAGGAAGTGATGGATACACGGATCGTGTTCAAATCAATAGGCACGCAATGACTCTAAAGAATAATGACCACGCACCAACACACATTCAGACTAAAGGAACCAGCTGTTTGGGAAATGAGAGAAGTAGAAAGTACAGGTATTTGAGTTCAACATGAGAGAAGTAGAAAGTACAGGTATTTGAGTTCAACATGAGAGAAGTAGAAAGTACAGGTATTTGAGTTCAACATGTAAGAAGTAGAAAGTACAGGTATTAGAGTTCAACATGTAAGAAGTAGAAAGTACAGGTATTTGAGTTCAACATGTAAGAAGTAGAAAGTACAGGTATTTGGGTTCAACATGTGAGAAGTAGAAAGTACAGGTATTTGAGTTCAACATGTGAGAAGTAGAAAGTACAGGTATTTGGGTTCAACATGTGAGAAGTAGAAAGTACAGGTATTTGTGTTCAACATGTAAGAAGTAGAAAGTACAGGTATTTGAGTTCAACATGTAAGAAGTAGAAAGTACAGGTATTTGAGTTCAACATGTAAGAAGTAGAAAGTACAGGTATTTGAGTTCATCATGTAAGAAGTAGAAAGTACAGGTATTTGTGTTCAAAATGTAAGAAGTAGAAAGTACAGGTATTTGAGTTCAACATGTAAGAAGTAGAAAGTACAGGTATTTGAGTTCAACATGTGAGAAGTAGAAAGTACAGGTATTTGTGTTCAACATGTAAGAAGTAGAAAGTACAGGTATTTGAGTTCAACATGTAAGAAGTAGAAAGTACAGGTATTTGAGTTCAACATGTAAGAAGTAGAAAGTACAGGTATTTGAGTTCAACATGTGAGAAGTAGAAAGTACAGGTATTTGAGTTCAACATGTGAGAAGTAGAAAGTACAGGTATTTGTGTTCAACATGTGAGAAGTAGAAAGTACAGGTATTTGAGTTCAACATGAGAGAAGTAGAAAGTACAGGTATTTGAGTTCAACATGTGAGAAGTAGAAAGTACAGGTATTTGTGTTCAACATGTAAGAAGTAGAAAGTACAGGTATTTGTGTTCAACATGAGAGAAGTAGAAAGTAGAGGTATTTGAGTTCAACATGAGAGAAGTAGAAAGTACAGGTATTTGTGTTCAACATGTGAGAAGTAGAAAGTACAGGTATTTGTGTTCAACATGTGAGAAGTAGAAAGTACAGGTATTTGTGTTCAACATGTGAGAAGTAGAAAGTACAGGTATTTGTGTTCAACATGTGAGAAGTAGAAAGTACAGGTATTTTAGTTCAACATGTAAGAAGTAGAAAGTACAGGTATTTGGGTTCAACATGTGAGAAGTAGAAAGTACAGGTATTTGAGTTCAACATGTAAGAAGTAGAAAGTATGGGTATTTGTGTTCAACATGTAAGAAGTAGAAAGTACAGGTATTTGAGTTCAACATGTAAGAAGTAGAAAGTACAGGTATTTGGATTCAACATGTGAGAAGTAGAAAGTACAGGTATTTGGGTTCAACATGTGAGAAGTAGAAAGTACAGGTATTTGGGTTCAACATGTGAGAAGTAGAAAGTACAGGTATTTGGGTTCAACATGTGAGAAGTAGAAAGTACAGGTATTTGTGTTCAACATGTAAGAAGTAGAAAGTACAGGTATTTGAGTTCAACATGAGAGAAGTAGAAAGTACAGGTATTTGGGTTCAACATGTAAGAAGTAGAAAGTACAGGTATTAGTGTTCAACATGTAAGAAGTAGAAAGTACAGGTATTTGAGTTCAACATGTGAGAAGTAGAAAGTACAGGTATTTGTGTTCAACATGAGAGAAGTAGAAAGTACAGGTATTTGAGTTCAACATGTAAGAAGTAGAAAGTACAGGTATTGAGTTCATCATGTAAGAAGTAGAAAGTACAGGTATTTGTGTTCAAAATGTAAGAAGTAGAAAGTACAGGTATTTGAGTTCAACATGTAAGAAGTAGAAAGTACAGGTATTTGAGTTCAACATGTGAGAAGTAGAAAGTACAGGTATTTGTGTTCAACATGTAAGAAGTAGAAAGTACAGGTATTTGAGTTCAACATGTAAGAAGTAGAAAGTACAGGTATTTGAGTTCAACATGTAAGAAGTAGAAAGTACAGGTATTTGAGTTCAACATGAGAGAAGTAGAAAGTACAGGTATTTGTGTTCAACATGTGAGAAGTAGAAAGTACAGGTATTTGTGTTCAACATGAGAGAAGTAGAAAGTACAGGTATTTGGGTTCAACATGAGAGAAGTAGAAAGTACAGGTATTTGAGTTCAACATGAGAGAAGTAGAAAGTACAGGTATTTGTGTTCAACATGTGAGAAGTAGAAAGTACAGGTATTTGAGTTCAACATGTGAGAAGTAGAAAGTACAGGTATTTGAGTTCAACATGAGAGAAGTAGAAAGTAGAGGTATTTGTGTTCAACATGAGAGAAGTAGAAAGTAGAGGTATTTGAGTTCAACATGAGAGAAGTAGAAAGTACAGGTATTTGTGTTCAACATGTAAGAAGTAGAAAGTACAGGTATTTGTGTTCAACATGTAAGAAGTAGAAAGTACAGGTATTTGTGTTCAACATGAGAGAAGTAGAAAGTAGAGGTATTTGAGTTCAACATGAGAGAAGTAGAAAGTACAGGTATTTGTGTTCAACATGTAAGAAGTAGAAAGTACAGGTATTTGGGTTCAACATGTGAGAAGTAGAAAGTACAGGTATTTGTGTTCAACATGTGAGAAGTAGAAAGTACAGGTATTTGTGTTCAACATGTAAGAGTAGAAAGTACAGGTATTTGAGTTCAACATGTAAGAAGTAGAAAGTACAGGTATTTGGGTTCAACATGTGAGAAGTAGAAAGTACAGGTATTTGAGTTCAAACATGTAAGAAGTAGAAAGTACAGGTATTTGGATTCAACATGTGAGAAGTAGAAAGTACAGGTATTTGGGTTCAACATGTGAGAAGTAGAAAGTACAGGTATTTGGGTTCAACATGTGAGAAGTAGAAAGTACAGGTATTTGTGTTCAACATGTAAGAAGTAGAAAGTACAGGTATTTGAGTTCAACATGTGAGAAGTAGAAAGTACAGGTATTTGTGTTCAACATGAGAGAAGTAGAAAGTACAGGTATTTGAGTTCAACATGTAAGAAGTAGAAAGTACAGGTATTTGAGTTCAACATGTGAGAAGTAGAAAGTACAGGTATTTGTGTTCAACATGAGAGAAGTAGAAAGTACAGGTATTTGAGTTCAACATGTGAGAAGTAGAAAGTACAGGTATTTGTGTTCAACATGTGAGAAGTAGAAAGTACAGGTATTTGAGTTCAACATGTAAGAAGTAGAAAGTACAGGTATTTGGGTTCAACATGTAAGAAGTAGAAAGTACAGGTATTAGTGTTCATCATGTAAGAAGTAGAAAGTACAGGTATTTGAGTTCAACATGTAAGAAGTAGAAAGTACAGGTATTTGAGTTCAACATGTAAGAAGTAGAAGTAAAAAGTGCTCAGAAAAATAAGTAGTAAAGTACTGATACCTATTTTAAGCAACTATTTTAAATAACTATAGGCCAATCTCTAAGTTGTCAGTTCTGGCTAAGCTTCTTGAACGCCTAGTGAGTGAACAGGTAAAGGTGTTTTTATGTAACCATGACATCATGTCTAAACATCAGTCAGGCTTCAGAAAGCAGCGCAGCACCATCACTGCCACGATGAACGTGTGAATGATGTGGAGAGTATTTTAGATGATAAGCAGAGTTGTGCAGCTCTGTTTGTTGACCTGTCCAAAGCGTTTGACACGTCGATCATCTCATCTCAAAGCAGAGGCTGCTCAGTGTCGGCATGTCCAGCCGTGCAGTGGGTGGTCTGAGAACTGCCTCTCTGAAAGGTCCCATGTGTTCACTTTGATGGACTGTCTTCTGAGTGGTTACACATCACTAATGGTGTTCCTCAAGGCTCTGTTTCAGGCCCTCTTTTATTCTCCATCTACATCAACAGCTCAGGGGAACATGTGGATGAAGCTACTTTACATTATGCGGATGATCCCGTGATGTTCTGTGAGGTCCCTCATTCAGGAGCTGGTGTTACATCACAGGCTGTTTCTAACACTACTCAGACTCAGCTCTCTGAACTAAAGCTTCTTCTAGATGTGGATCAAACCAAGGTAACGCTCTTTCTAAAGCCAAACAGACTCAGAGCCTGCTTTAGATATTGTAACTACGCAAGGAACAAAACTCAAAGTGGTTCCCTGTTACAAACACCTTGGTATCTGGCTTGATGATTGTCTCTCTTTTAAACCTCAGGTCTCTAACCTGCTGAGGAGCTGAGGGTGAGGCTAGGGTTCTTCTACAGGAACACGTCCTGCTTCTCCTGGAGGCCAGGAAGAGGCTCTGTGACCTTTGACCTGTGCTGGACTCTGGGGATCTGGTCTATATGAATGCACCTGCCCATTGCCTGGTCAAGTCAGGTGCTGCGTATCACAGCTAACTGTAAAGCATTAACCCATCACTGCACCCTGTGTGCAAGGGCTGGTCTGCCTTCACTAACTGCACGGAGGCTCAGTCACTGGTACATGTTCATTTATAAAGCCATGTTGGGTAAACTACCTTGTTATATCTGCTCTCTGATCTCTCGACGAATTGAAAGTACGTATTGCCTGAGATCTCATGATGTTGTTTTATTAAATTAGCCAAGTGCTAGGACTGTCTTAGGGAAGAAAGCTTTTAGTTGTGCAGCTCCACTAACTTGGAACAGTCTGCAAAGCTGTTTAAACCCGAGCACTTTGGTTCCCCTGCATCACTCTGGAACTCGCTGGGTGCCATGCTGTCTGATACTCACGGTACCTGTCACTGTAAATCAGTTCATACACTTTTTCACCAATGATTTTCAATGACTTTTCCATGACCTCTCAATGACCTTTACCTCATTTTCCATGACCAAAAAAAAAATGACCACTGAAAATGGTTTATTTGAACATAGAACAGGAAAATAAGGTCCGCATATGAAACATGTCGTGCCTATCTAAAACAAATCACATAGTAGCTTACTAGCTGCTACTCGCTGAAGCAACTGTAGTCAGGGAGGCAAACTCATCAGGTGTGAAAAAGGTGACAAGGACCCGAGCCCCCGACCCCCCAGGATATCAGCGTTAAAATGAGGAATAACAGGATGTTAGCCGTCAGAGCAACTAAAGCAGCCGGTAATAACAGAAACGCCAAAGAGTCACATCTAATAGAAATATATAAAAGCATTTATTTTAATTGTGTAGCAGTCAGTTTATCATTCTGGCTGTTGAGCATTCTGAAAATGTATTGTCATGCCTCTGCAAGGCTGAGTCTTTTTATCTGTATACTGGTGTGAAGTAACTAAGTTCATCAACTCAACAAGTACTATACGTGGGTACAATTTTGAGATACTTGTACTTTATTAAGTATTTCAATGTTTTGCTACTATGTTCTTCTACTCATCTACAGTTCAGAGGTACATGGTGTACTCCTCTACAGTTCAGAGGTACATGGTGTACTTCTACTCCTCTACAGTTCAGAGGTACATGGTGTACTTCTACTCCACTACAGTTCAGAGGTACATGGTGTACTTCTACTCACTACAGTTCAGAGGTACATGGTGTACTTCTACTCCACTACAGTTCAGAGGTACATGGTGTACTTCTACTCCACTACAGTTCAGAGGTACATGGTGTACTTCTACTCCTCTACAGTTCAGAGGTACATGGTGTACTTTTCCTCCTCTACATGTATTAATACCTTTAGTAACTTCTCAGATGTGGATGAATGATGGTAAATCTAACCAAGTGTTGAATCAGACTTTAGTTCCACCTGGAGTAAATCTACCAGCTACCCTGCAGTCTACAAAGTACTTCAGACTAGCTGCACCTCCACCAGCTACCCTGCAGTCTACAAAGAACTTCAGACTAGCTGCACCTCCACCAGCTACCCTGCAGTCTACAAAGTACTTCAGACTAGCTGCACCTCCACCAGCTCTGAAAACACTTTCATGACCAATCATTATAAAACATATCATAAAATGGACCAATCTGCACAACGACTACTTTTACTGTCTTTCACTATATTTTGATGAGAATACTTTTCTACTTTCACTTGAGGAACATTTTGAATGCAGGACTTTCACTGTAACAGAGTATTCCTACACTCTGGTACTTCTACTTTTACTCAAGTACAAGACCTGAGTACTTCTACTTTTACTAAAGTACAAGATCTGAGTACTTCTACTTTTATTAAGAACAAGATCTGAGTACTTCTACTAAAGTACAAGATCTGAGTACTTCTACTTTTATTAAGAACAAGATCTGAGTACTTCTACTAAAGTACAAGATCTGAGTACTTCTACTTTTATTAAGAACAAGATCTGAGTAACCTACTTCTACTAAAGTACAAGATCTGAGTACTTCTACTTTTACTCTAGCACAATATATATACTTATACCACCTCTGTTTATAGCCTATGAAAAAAACTATTAGAAAACGAAGGCTAAAGCTAATGTTAGCAGATAGTGATAATGTATGCTAGCTAGCTCGCTCAACGATTCATTAAATGATATTGCGACAGAAAAAAAATTCAGTTCACATCACGCTCTGCCGCTCTGCTCTGAACACCTGAGCGGCCCGTTCTAACAGCTGTTCACCAGCGGTCCAGTCTGTGCCACAGTGACTCCGGACCGCACAGTTAACATGAACGAACGCACCGTAGATAATGTAGCTGACCCTCATCCCGGAGCAGCAGAGTTCAGCCGACAGGCAGGAAGACTCGAGCACACAGCTCGCGCTTCATACATAAAATAACACCATGCGCGTCATGATGGCACATAACAGCTCGCGACCGCAGATTATTTCGGTGGTTAGATAAAATGTAAATTATATTTGACGCAACTTTAGTTACATTTCCATGACTTTTCCAAAACTTTGGGGAAAATATTGTTTTCCAGGGCCTGGAATTTGCATTTTGAATTTCTATGACTTTTCCAGGTTTTCAATGACCGTACGAACCCTGCTAAATAGAGTTTGTAAACGGTACTCTGTACATTATGTTGCATGTCATCCTTATTGTTGTTCTGTTGTTTCTATGTTACATGTGTAACTAATGTCCTGCAGGCTGAAGAAGAGATCTTTTGATCTCAAGGGGCTTCACCTGGTTCAATAAAGGCTACAAACAAAACCAGAAACATGTACTTAAGTACAGTAACAAAGTATTTGTACTCCACTACTTCCCAGCTCTGATGTCTACACTGCAGAGGGTGTGTGTGTGTGTGTGTGTGTGTGTGTGACCTTGCTGGGGATGCTGGCAGTGCGGGGGGGCCTGGAGGCGGAGCTGCAGGAGTGGAGGAGCAGCACCTCCAGGTAGCCCTCCTTCTCCACCTTCCTCTTCAGGGTGGAGTTCCAGTGGTTCTTGATGGAGTTATCGGTCCTGGGATTTAGAACACACTCTCAGTTCCACCCAAACAACGTGTTTACAGAACAACACTGTTGTTTACATAACGCCACTGTTGTTTACATAACGCCACTGTTGTTTACATAACGCCACTGTTGTTTACATAACGCCACTGTTGTTTACATAACACCACTGTTGTTTACAGAACGCAACTGTTGTTTACAGAACGCCACTGTTGTTTACATAACGCCACTGTTGTTTACATAACGCCACTGTTGTTTACAGAACAACACTGTTGTTTACATAACGCCACTGTTGTTTACATAACGCCACTGTTGTTTACATAACGCCACTGTTGTTTACATAACGCCACTGTTGTTTGAACACCACTGTTGTTTACATAACGCCACTGTTGTTTACAGAACGCCACTGTTGTTTACATAACGCCACTGTTGTTTACATAACGCCACTGTTGTTTACAGAGCGCCACTGTTGTTTACAGAACGCCACTGTTGTTTACAGAACGCCACTGTTGTTTACAGAACGCCACTGTTGTTTACAGAACGCCACTGTTGTTTACATAACGCCACTGTTGTTTACATAACGCCACTGTTGTTTACATAACGCCACTGTTGTTTACAGAACGCCACTGTTGTTTATAGAACGCCACTGTTGTTTACAGAACGCCACTGTTGTTTACATAACGCCACTGTTGTTTACAGAACGCCACTGTTGTTTATAGAACGCCACTGTTGTTTACATAACGCCACTGTTGTTTACAGAACGCCACTGTTGTTTACAGAATGTTTAAAGGGTTGGACTGAACATTATTGGATGTCTGTTGGTTACGAGTGAAAGTATGAAATAATATGGATAGATATTTCATCCTGATTTGAAGCGAGGCCTCAGAGTAACATGCTAACATTAGCATGACTGTAGCTTCTGTGTCTACCTGCCCGGCATGAGCTTGGACATGTCGGCCCAGCGGTTTCCCACCATGCTGTGCGCCTGGCAGATGATGCGGTCCTCCTGCAGCGTCCAGCCGCTCTTCTTCACCGCAGGGTTCAGGTGGTTGTGCCAGCGCTCGCGGCACTGCTTCCCGTTGCGGCTCAGCAGGTGCTTGGCGATGAGCGACCAGCGCTTCACGCCGTAATTCTGCACCAGATCGATGACCTGCACAGGAAGTGACATCACATGCTCACAGGTAAACAGAGTGTGGAGCATTACCTGGCGCAGGGTTGTGTCCCACGTCACTCTTCTGAGGAACAGTCCTGCTCTGAGATCATCAGGGCGGCGCTGTGAGAGATTTCCCCAACACTCGTCTGACTCTATATTGCAGGCGTCATCAGAGACTGTCTGTGTTTCTAGTTGTTTGCTTCTATACCAACATGTAATATATATCCATGTATGGAGCTGTTGCTACAGCTGCCTCGCTCTGTGAGCAGGGAGCCATCTGGTCTCTGAGTGCAGTGACATTTAATATGAAGGGAATTCATTTTGTGAATTTTGTGTTGTGAACTTTGGAAATCTGCACATCTTCCAATTTCTAAAAGTCAGCTGTTCTGCGGTGATGTTTTAAAAACACAGAGCGTGTTCAGAGCTGAGCCGAGGCCTGTTCTACGAAGCTGGTTCAACCTAACCTGATATGTTGGAGTTAGCCGGTTGGCCTAATCCAAAACATACGCGCTCTCGCTAAGCGGTCCTACGACGCGAGTTATCAAGTGGATCGCTCAGCCAGCCGTGTCCTATCTAGCTAGGTGTTCACATGAGAGGGGCGGGATCTGGAGCATTCGACCAATCACAGACTTGGAGAAGCTACTGACAGCGCAGCGTCATACTTCCTGAATGAAAAGTGAACTCTAATATCAGACACATGAAGAAGTTAAACTTTAAACATGACTCAAACACTTGATCAGGATCAAAGCCTCAGAGCTGCAGCTGCAAGGTGAACACAGCTGGAGCAGAACAAGTGTTGGAATGCGTCCATCAGCAGGTTCATGATATCACGGGCCGTCTAACACACCGTCTGACTCTCATCACCTCTGACTCAGAGTTTCCTCAACTCAACGTGTTGCTAACATAATGCTTCATCCAGTCTGTGACGCTGTGAGTGCTGCACGGCCAGACACGCTCAGGGACTCGGATCAGAGACATGTGATACATCATGAAGTGATGTGCCGCGGACTGCACTTAGTGTACTCTGATCCGGGTACTGATGCTGACTGGACTTAGTGTACTCTGATCCGGGTACTGATGCTGACTGGACTTAGTGTACTCTGATCCGGGTACTGATGCTGACTGGACTTAGTGTACTCTGATCCGGGTTCTGATGCTGAGGCAGATATTTAAGAGCTTTCTTAACGCTAATGTTCTAACAGTCAGATTGCTCTGAAGATGGAGGTGATATTCTATTAATGTTCACGTTCACACAGACGTGATTTCTGCCGGCCGTCTTTCCTGCAACGGCAGCTTTTCTGTGTTTCCTTTCTCCTGTGATATGACTTGATCGCTTTAAACTCCGCACGCTGAGCTCTGATTGGTCAACAGGCGGTGCTTTCACTGAGTTGAGCTCTTAGCCTGCAACCTAACCTGCTCCGGAGCAGGTTAGCCGCTCAGCATCAGTTACCATGGAGATCTAGCTGCTAAAAAGAGAACCAGCTTCGTAGGACCGGAGACCCAGAGTTACCCTGAAGTTAGCCGCTAAGAGAACATCCGGCTTCGTAGTATACCCCCCAGGTGTGACTTTTTTTAAACTAAAACAGACAGCAGTACCTAGCCGGCCCACTGGATGGCGCTGTGAGACAGAGGACCTCTGCACTGTGTGTAACGTGTGTATAACTGAGTGCTTACCCTCTCGTCCTCCGTCTGAGTCCACGGCCCTTTCACCAGCTCAGGATTCTTTATCTGCTGCCACTTCCGCTGACACTCCCCCTCTGACCTCTGACACACACAAACAGACGGTACTTCAGCAGCTGGATTCTCTCCGAGTGTGTGTGTGTGTGTGTGTCTGCTCTTCTCACTTTAAGATGCAGGGACACTGAAGGCCAGCTGTTGGATCCAAACTCTTTCACCACTCTGTGCAGCTTCTCCTCCTGAGGAGGAAGATCACCATCATCATCATCATCATCATCAGACTGATATGTCAGCTGTTCAGTGATGGTAATATCCTGACCCTGGATGTGTGTGAGAAACGAGGCGCTGCACCCACCTCGTCTTTTGTCCACGAAGGCTTCTGTACTGTCCCTCTGGAGAACCGTCCTTTCCGTCTCTTTGTGCTGAGACAGCGGTTAGATGATAGATAAAGTTTAATATTATAATTAACAACTCAACTCTGCCTCTGACACTTTATACAGGTGTGTGTGTGTGTGTGTGTGTGTGTGTGTGTGTGTGTGTGTGTGTGTGTGTGTGCTCTCACCAGGCCCTGCGGCTTCTGCTGCTCATCACTGCTGCTGAGGACAAACACACATCACTGTAACGGTGTGCAATGACAGTAACACATTTTTATTGTCTACACCTCAGAGACTTAACAATAGTGAACACGCTGCAGTCCTTCCGTCTGCAGTGTAATAACAGCAATAACTAGTCACTGAACGTAATATGAAATACACTGATGTATAACATCAGGGACATGTTGGCAGTTAGCTCCCATCCCAATATGAAAACAAGGTGTATTGATTACAGCGTTTAAAATGTGTTAAATGAAAAGTCATGAAAGAGATAAGGAGGAGAAAAGGCGTGTTTAGTTATATATTTAATGTACAATGTCTGAATCCTCTGTAATGCGCAACAACGAACATTGGAGACGTGGAGGGCCGATCCCCAGCAGCGCCCACCGGCCCCCAGGGAGGATTCAGCAGAGGATATTTAACAGCTGGAGAGGTGGAGCTCGCTCTCTTCCCTTCTCTCACGAGAGCCAGAACAGCTGTTTTTCTGACTGAACCATCTTCTGCTTGTAACATTACCGCGCTTTGTATTAATTAAAGTATACATTAGAACCTTCTGAGAGACTCAATTAGTCTCCTTTTTAAAGCTTCTCTCCTGGACGCGAGTATAACGAACACAGTTATCAGACTTAATGTATCGATACCCGCGGCTGAAATATCGATACTTTCTCGGAAAACTAAATATCGATATATATCGCAAGATCGATTAAATTGCACAGTCCTCTAGCATACCCTGCTGCGTCCAGTTCTCTGTAAACAGACAGGGTGGCTCCTGGTAGTTCATCTCACCTTCACCTGTAGTGTCTCCCGTTAAAAACCGTCTGTAGTTCCAACTGACCGTTTGTAGTTCCAACTGTAGTTCCAACTGACAGTAGCTCTACCTAGCTGTAGCAGAATCTAGCCTAGCCTGTAAAAAGTGATTATAAAACAAGTGTGCAGTTCCAACTGACCGTTTGTAGTTCCGACTGACCGCCGTCTGTAGTTCCAAGTGACCGTTTGTAGTTTCCAACTGACAGCTCTATCTAGCTGTAGCAGAATCTACCCTAGCTGTAAAACAGACATGATAAAAAATAAGTTTGAAGATCCAACTGACAATTGTTAGATCCAACTGACCGTGTGTAGTTCAAACTGACCGTTTATATTTCAAACTGACCTATAGTAGCTCCAACTGACCGTTTTTAGATCTAACTGACGGTTTGTAGTTCAAAGTGAAAGTTGCGCTATGTAGCTGTAGCATAAGCTAGCCGCCGTTAGCCGGTAAAAAGTGACAGAAGTAGTTCTAGAAGTGAGATGGGAGGGTCAAACCGTGACTGTGTCCGGGGTGCTCTGTTCGCTGAGCCCAGGTGTGTGTCCGGCTGTCTGTCCGCAGGTCTGCCGCAGGTGTAACAGGGAGAAACGGGGAGCAACGGGGAGAAACTGGAGATTTGATCAGTTACCGGCGACCGTTGGCTCAGCTCGTGCGCTCTATTGTCAGGAGACGCCGCGAGTCTCCTCTGATTGGGCAGGCCCTGCGATGACGTCACTTAATGTCTTTACTTGGCCAACTGACATATTTTGATTATAATAATAATAATAATAATAATAATAATAATAATAATAATAATAATAATAATAATAATAATAATAATGTGGACATTACCCACAGGAGCAAATGCGGATAGAGTGTCTTGCCCAGGACACAACGGCCTGACGCAGTGTCGGCCGAGGCGGGTTTCGAACTGGAGTTCACCAACGCCCCTATATATAACATAAGGGATTTATCTTTTGATTTACAAACATTAATTTAGAAATGTAAGAAATATAATCAATAAAATAAGTCAGATTATCTTTTGCTAGACTTTTAACTTCTCACTGTACATTTCACATTTATATTTCATTGAATATGCCATTCTTGCTCACTTAATGTAAATAATATCCCACTTTCATATTGCATTAGCTGTAATTTATATAATACGGTTTATTTTCTACTCTTTTTTTAGATTTAATTTAGCATTAATAAAGTATATCTTATCTCAAAGTACGTCTTCTATTTTCTCTTTACTGTATCTGCACTATACCTAGATTCAGATTCTGTTATTATATCACACAACTACATTTCCCTGCATGCTTTGCGCGATGACGCTGGGCTGTGTCCTGCCAATCCCGCCCGTTGTGAGAATCTCCCGGCATGCCTTTCTGTAGGCCGAGAAGAAGCAGGAGAAGCGTCATGATGGAGTTATAAAGAGCTTTTTATTCATCTATTAAATCAGCTTCTTCCATGTTTCCTCAGAGAGAGTCTGTGGAGGATCGATAGAGACAGAGAGAGTATCTGCAGGCTGAGGTGAGCTCTGAGCGCCGCGGTTAGCTCCTGCTAGCACACAGCTACCGGTTTGAATCTGATGAACACATTAAAGACACACAAACACCACCTGAAACTGCTGCTAAAAACACGTGAAACTGCTCCTAAATACACCTGAAACTGCTCCTAAATACACCTGAAACTGCTCTTAAATACACCTGAAACTGCTCTTAAATACACCTGAAACTGCTGCTAAATACCACGAGATCTCCACTAACAACCAGAGAGATGTGTTTACATGATGAGCTACATGCTAACGGCTAGCCTGTTAGCCGCAGGAGCTAATGTTTTCTTTTTACAACATTTAAGGAACTTCTTTCCGGTTAGTGCCATTGGATAGTGCAAATACAGTGTAGGTAATAATAAAACCAACAGTTTACATGTGACAGAAATAAGAACTACAAACGAAAACAACAGAGTAACTAACATGAGTCTCACAATGAGACACGTTTCCTGGCCGTTTCTTATGTAAAGTTCGTTCTTTCATCTAATAAAGTGGGGTTTAATATGATATGTATAGATGATGTATATGTGTATATAGCGCTTCTTTAACCAGAAGCAGCCCGGGTTCTCTTAGCTTTGTTAGCCGCAGGAGCTAATGGTGTTAGCAGCATCCCGGGCTGTTTGAAATAATGCTGTCGTTTAAAAACAGAAGTTCTGTCACAAATCACAGAAGCACCCAAAGTGCGAGCGATGTGTTGGATAGATATTACAGCCATGCCGTCGGTTTCAGTGTTAGCTCACTGTTAGCCACCTGTTCGGCTAGCTGCCGTGGAGCCTCGTGCTTCCGTTGGTGATGAAAACAGCCCCAGGAACTCTAGGACTTTACTTCAGGTAGCTAAACTACAGTGTAGGATAATACGATCCGATGATACTTTAATGGTCAGATCAAGTCTGAGGTGCTCCTTGCATCCCAGCAGCTCCATGTGTGACACCGACAGACACACATCAAGACACACGAGAAACAAACATGGAACATCACAGCAGCATCAGAGAGAGATGCTCAAAGAGACTTCAGCGTGCATCTGATCTGGAGCTCTGTGTTCACTGAGAGGACAGGAGCACCAAGGATGCTTCAGGCTGACCGGAGCACCGAGGATGCTTCGGGAGCACCGAGGATGCTTCGGGCTGACCGGAGCACCGAGGATGCTTCGGGCTGCCCGGAGCACCGAGGATGCTTCGGGCTGCCCGGAGCACCGAGGATGCTTCGGGCTGCCCGGAGCACCGAGGATGCTTCGGGCTGACCGGAGCACCGAGGATGCTTCGGGCTGACCGGAGCACAGAGGATGCTTCGGGCTGACCGGAGCACAGAGGATGCTTCGGGCTGACCGGAGCACCGAGGATGCTTCGGGCTGACCGGAGCACCGAGGATGCTTCGGGCTGACCGGAGCACAGAGGATGCTTCGGGCTGACCGGAGCACCGAGGATGCTTCGGGCTGACCGGAGCACCGAGGATGCTTCGGGCTGACCGGAGCACCGAGGATGCTTCGGGCTGACCGGAGCACCGAGGATGCTTCGGGCTGACCGGAGCACAGAGGATGCTTCGGGCTGACCGGAGCACCGAGGATGCTTCGGGCTGACCGGAGCACCGAGGATGCTTCGGGCTGACCGGAGCACCGAGGATGCTTCGGGCTGCCCGGAGCACCGAGGATGCTTCGGGCTGGCTTTAGTGAATCTCCATCAGATGGCAGCAGTTCATATTCTCTGTCAGAGCATGCTTTGGGTCCAGAGGGTGCTGCTGGAGCCTCTCAGGTTATTGTGGCCTGGGAGTCAAAGCCCTGCTTTCAACAGACTCAAGTACAAACGTATTGGCATCAGACTGACCTGAATCACCTCCGATGATCTGACCGGTGGGTTTAGTGAGGAGACTGTTCATAGTGCAGACGTTCAGTTTGAGAGAAACAGCAGATAGCTGTCACACGAAACATGTCTTTATTTGTACTTTTCTGGAAACTATTCATAATTGATCTAAAACACAGTAAGTAGTCAAAGAGAGTAATACATTTTAGGGCTGCACGATTTTGGAAAAGATAAATGTTATTTAGCATTAGCAGCCTTTAGCTTAGCGATGGTGACGTGAAGTCATGTGACCGTGCTGTAGTTCCTTTATAGCCCAACATTAGCCACCTTTAGCTTAGCGGTGGTGACGTGAAGTCATGTGACCGTGCTGTAGTTCCTTTATAGCCCAACATTAGCCTCCTTTAGCTTAGCTGTGGTGACGTGAAGTCATGTGACCGTGCTGTAGTTCCTTTATAGCCCAACATTAGCCTCCTTTAGCTTAGCGGTGGTGCCGTGAAGTCATGTGACCGTGCTGTAGCTCCTTTATAGCCCAACGTTAGCCTCCTTTAGCTTAGCGGTGGTGACGTGAAGTCATGTGACCGTGCTGTAGTTCCTTTATAGCCCAACGTTAGCCTCCTTTAGCTTAGCGGTGGTGACGTGAAGTCATGTGACCGTGCTGCAGTTCCTTTATAGCCCAACATTAGCCTCCTTTAGCTTAGCGGTGGTGACGTGAAGTCATGTGACCGTGCTGTAGTTCCTTTATAGCCCAACGTTAGCCTCCTTTAGCTTAGCGGTGGTGACGTGAAGTCATGTGACCGTGCTGTAGTTCCTTTATAGCCCAACATTAGCCTCCTTTAGCTTAGCGGTGGTGACGTGAAGTCATGTGACCGTGCTGTAGTTCCTTTATAGCCCAACGTTAGCCTCCTTTAGCTTAGCGGTGGTGACGTGAAGTCATGTGACCGTGCTGCAGTTCCTTTATAGCCCAACATTAGCCTCCTTTAGCTTAGCGGTGGAGACGTGAAGTCATGTGACCGTGCTGCAGTTCCTTTATAGCCCAACATTAGCCTCCTTTAGCTTAGCGGTGGTGACGTGAAGTCATGTGACCGTGCTGCAGTTCCTTTATAGCCCAACATTAGCCTCCTTTAGCTTAGCGGTGGAGACGTGAAGTCATGTGACCGTGCTGCAGTTCCTTTATAGCCCAACGTTAGCCTCCTTTAGCTTAGCGGTGGAGACGTGAAGTCATGTGACCGTGCTGTAGTTCCTTTATAGCCCAACATTAGCCTCCTTTAGCTTAGCGGTGGTGACGTGAAGTCATGTGACCGTGCTGCAGTTCCTTTATAGCCCAACATTAGCCTCCTTTAGCTTAGCGGTGGTGACGTGAAGTCATGTGACCGTGCTGCAGTTCCTTTATAGCCCAACATTAGCCTCCTTTAGCTTAGCGGTGGAGACGTGAAGTCATGTGACCGTGCTGCAGTTCCTTTATAGCCCAACGTTAGCCTCCTTTAGCTTAGCGGTGGAGACGTGAAGTCATGTGACCGTGCTGCAGTTCCTTTATAGCCCAACATTAGCCTCCTTTAGCTTAGCGGTGGTGACGTGAAGTCATGTGACCGTGCTGCAGTTCCTTTATAGCCCAACATTAGCCTCCTTTAGCTTAGCGGTGGTGACGTGAAGTCATGTGACCGTGCTGCAGTTCCTTTATAGCCCAACATTAGCTGTTTAAAGCTCCTGATTGATCTAACCATACTCTAACCGACCTGTCCCCCCCTGCAGGTACAGAGAGTCACCATGGCGACGGACATCGGTTCCCCGCAGCGCTTCTTCCACATGCCGCGCTTCCAGCACCAGGCTCCGCGGCAGGTGTTCTACAAGAGGCCGGACTTCGCCCAGCAGCAGGCGATGCAGCAGCTCACCTTCGACGGGAAGCGCATGAGGAAGGCTGTGAACCGCAAGACCATCGACTACAACCCCTCTGTCATCAGACACCTGGAGGTAAACACTCACCTGTCCATCACTAACCCTCTGTCATCAGACACCTGGAGGTAAACACTCACCTGTCCATCACTAACCCCTCTGTCATCAGACACCTGGAGGTAAACACTCACCTGTCCATCACTAACCCCTCTGTCATCAGACACCTGGAGGTAAACACTCACCTGCCATCACTAACCCCTCTGTCATCAGACACCTGAGGTAAACACTCACCTGTCCATCACTACCCCTCTGCTGTCATCAGACACCTGGAGGTAAACACTCACCTGTCCATCACTAACCCCTCTGTCATCAGACACCTGGAGGTAACACTCACCTGTCCATCACTAACCCCTCTGTCATCAGACACCTGGAGGTAAACACTCACCTTCCATCACTAAACCCCTCTGTCTCAGACACCTGGAGGTAAACACTCACCTGTCCATCACTAACCCCTCTGTCATCAGACACCTGGAGGTAAACACTCACCTGTCCATCACTACCCCTCTGTCATCAGACACCTGGAGGTAAACACTCACCTGTCCATCACTAACCCCTCTGTCATCAGACACCTGGAGGTAAAACACTCACCTGTCCATCATAACCCTCTGTCATCAGACACCTGAGGTAAACACTCACCTTCCATCACTAACCCCTCGGTCATCAGACACCTGGAGGTAAAACACTCACCTGTCCATCACTAACCCCTCTGTCATCAGACCCTGGAGGTAAACACTCACCTGTCCATCACTAACCCCTCTGTCATCAGACACCTGGAGGTAAACACTCACCTGCCCATCACTAAGCCCCTCTGTCATCAGACACCTGGAGGTAAACACTCACCTGTCCCATCACTAACCCCTCTGTCATCAGACACCTGGAGGTAAACACTCACCTGTCCATCACTAACCCCTCTGTCATCAGACACCTGGAGGTAAACACTCACCTGCCCTCACTAACCCCTCTGTCATCAGACACCTGGAGGTAAACACCTCACCTGCCCATCACTAAGCCCCTCTGTCATCAGACACCTGGAGGTAAACACTCACCTGTCCATCACTAACCCCTCTGTCATCAGACACCTGGAGGTAAACACTCACCCTGTCCATCACTAACCCCTCTGTCATCAGACACCTGGAGGTAAACACTCACCTGTCCATCACTAACCCTCTGTCATCAGACACCTGGAGGTAAACACTCACCTGTCCATCACTAACCCCTCTGTCATCAGACACCTGGAGGTAAACACTCACCTGTCCATCACTAACCCCTCTGTCATCAGACACCTGGAGGTAAACACTCACCTGTCCATCACTAACCCCTCTGTCATCAGACACCTGGAGGTAAACCCTCACCTGTCCATCACTAACCCCTCTTCATCAGACACCTGGAGGTAAACACTCACCTGTCCATCACTAACCCCTCTGTCATCAGACACCTGGAGGTAAACACTCACCTGTCCATCACTAACCCTCTGTCATCAGACACCTGGAGGTAAACACTCACCTGTCCATCACTAACCCCTCTGTCCATCAGACACCTGAGGTAAACACTCACCTGTCCATCACTAACCCCTCGGTCATCAGACACCTGGAGGTAAACACTCACCTGCCCATCACTAACCCCTCTGTCATCAGACACCTGGAGGTAAACACTCACCTGTCCATCACTAACCCCTCTGTCATCAGACACCTGGAGGTAAACACTCACCTGTCCATCACTAACCCCTCTGTCATCAGACACCTGGAGGTAAACACTCACCTGTCCATCACTAACCCCTCTGTCATCAGACACCTGGAGGTAAACACTCACCTGCCCATCACTAGCCCCTCTGTCATCAGACACCTGGAGGTAAACACTCACCTGTCCATCACTAACCCCTCTGTCATCAGACACCTGGAGGTAAACACTCACCTGTCCATCACTAACCCCTCTGTCATCAGACACCTGAGGTAAACACTCACCTGTCCATCACTAACCCCTCTGTCATCAGACACTGAGGTAAACACTCACCTGTCCATCACTAACCCCTCTGTCATCAGACACCTGGAGGTAAACACTCACCTGTCCATCACTAACCCCTCTGTCATCAGACACCTGGAGGTAAACACTCACCTGTCCATCACTAACCCCGCTGTCATCAGACACCTGGAGGTAAACACTCACCTGTCCATCACTAACCCCTCGGTGAGGTGACGTGCAACAACATGAACCTTTCTGTTGGTCGCTTGTCAGCAGACCCTTCACGCGGTGGCAGAGCGAACAGGTGCAGGCAGGGCCCATAGTGATCGCCCTATAGTTTAAATCTACTACCCACACATGAACACATGGAAATGGGTTACTATTTAAAATAATAAATGTATTTAGGAACCTATCCATGTGATTTTTAGTGGGGGCCGACCTCAAATCCTCTAGGGGGTCCAGGGGCATGCCCCCCCGGTAAGATTTTATTTTTTATGTTTGAGTTGAATGCATCAATCTGGGGCATTTTGAGGGGAAAATATAGAGACTAGATCTATGGAAACACCTATATTAAACAGAACTGTATACATTTCAATAATCATAAAATCATGGCCATAACCAATAACATACCATCCGTCAACAACAACAACAACAACAACAACAACAACATACCATTTCCAATATGAAGAAAACACTGAAACTTGTTTATTAATTTATTTTGGTTCATTTATAGTTGTGAGTGTGTCTGTGGCTCCTGAATCACGCAGCCTCTCCTGTCTCCCCCCTCTCCCCCTCTCCCTCCTCTCCCCCTCTCCCTCCCTCCTCTCCCCCTGCTCCTCTCCCCCCTCTCCCCCTCCCTCCCTCCCTCCTCTCCCCTGCTCCTCTCCCTCCTCTCCCCCTCTCCCTCCCTCCTCTCCCCCTGCTCCTCTCCCTCCTCTCCCCCTCTCCCTCCCTCTCTCCCCCTGCTCTCTCCCTCCTCTCCCCCTCTCCCTCCCTCCTCTCCCCCTGCTCCTCTCCCTCCTCTCCCCCTCTCCCTCCCTCCTCTCCCCCCTCTCCCTCCCTCCTCTCCCCCCTCTCCCCCTGCTCCTCTCCCTCCTCTCCCCCTCTCCCTCCCTCCTCTCCCCCTCTCCTCCCTCCCTCCTCTCCCTCCTCTCCCCCTCTCCCCCTCTCCCCTCTCCCCCTCCCCCTCTCCCTCCTCTCCCCCTCTCCCTCCCTCCTCCCCCCTGCTCCTCTTTGAGGCAGCAGCAAAGACTAGTTTTCTCTCAACACGTTTTAAAAGTGTATCTTACCTTTTTTTCACCTTAATATGTGTTTATATAACTGGTGACCCCACGGTTTGAGACCCACTGAGAACTGAGACTGAGTTAACTTTCTAAACACTCAGAGAGTCCTTCACCTCACCTGAGCTGAGCTGATCCCGAGCTTGAATGACACACAGAGACCAATCAAGGGCTTTGATTTATGATCTGTATGACAGTGGCCATGTCGGCAGACCACATCATGTGGACAGCCAGTCACCCTGTGTGAGGCAGACCACATCGTGTGGACAGCCAGTCCCCCTGTGAGGCAGGCCACATCGTGTGGACAGCCAGTCCCCCTGTGTGAGGCAGGCCACATCATGTGGACAGCCAGTCACCCCCTGTGAGGCAGACCACATCGTGTGGACAGCCAGTCCCCCTGTGAGGCAGGCCACATCGTGTGGACAGCCAGTCCCCCTGTGTGAGGCAGGCCACATCGTGTGGACAGCCAGTCCCCCTGTGTGAGGCAGACCACATCGTGTGGACAGCCAGTCCCCCTGTGTGAGGCAGGCCACATCGTGTGGACAGCCAGTCCCCCTGTGTGAGGCAGACCACATCATGTAGACAGCCAGTCCCCCTGTGTGAGGCAGACCACATCGTGTGGACAGCCAGTCCCCCTGTGTGAGGCAGACCACATCATGTGGGACAGCCAGTCCCCCTGTGAGGCAGGCCACATCATGTGGACAGCCAGTCCCCCTGTGAGAGGCAGACCACATCATGTGGACAGCCAGTCCCCCTGTGTGAGGCAGGCCACATCATGGAGACAGCCAGTCCCCCTGTGTGAGGCAGACCACATCATGTGGACAGCCAGTCCCCCCTGTGTGAGGCAGGCCACATCATGGAGACAGCCAGTCCCCCTGTGTGAGGCAGGCCACATCATGGAGACAGCCAGTCCCCCTGTGTGAGGCAGGCCACATCATGGAGACAGCCAGTCCCCCTGTGTGAGGCAGACCACATCATGGAGACAGCCAGTCCCCCTGTGTGAGGCAGACCACATTATGTGGACAGCCAGTCCCCCTGTGTGAGGCAGGCCACATCATGGAGACAGCCAGTCCCCCTGTGTGAGGCAGACCACATCATGGAGACAGCCAGTCCCCCTGTGTGAGGCAGACCACATCATGGAGACAGCCAGTCCCCCTGTGTGAGGCAGACCACATCATGTGGACAGCCAGTCCCCCTGTGTGAGGCAGGCCACATCGTGTGGACAGCCAGTCCCCCTGTGTGAGGCAGACCACATCATGGAGACAGCCAGTCCCCCTGTGTGAGGCAGGCCACATCATGGAGACAGCCAGTCCCCCTGTGAGGCAGGCCACATCATGGAGACAGCCAGTCCCCCTGTGTGAGGCAGGCCACATCATGGAGACAGCCAGTCCCCCTGTGTGAGGCAGACCACATCATGTGGACAGCCAGTCCCCCTGTGAGGCAGACCACATCATGTGGACAGCCAGTCCCCCTGTGTGAGGCAGGCCACATCGTGTGGACAGCCAGTCCCCCTGTGTGAGGCAGACCACATCGTGTGGACAGCCAGTCCCCTGTGAGGCAGGCCACATCATGTGGACAGCCAGTCCCCCTGTGTGAGGCAGGCCACATCATGTGGACAGCCAGTCCCCCTGTGTGAGGCAGGCCACATCATGTGGACAGCCAGTCCCCCTGTGTGAGGCAGGCCACATCATGGAGACAGCCAGTCCCCCTGTGTGAGGCAGGCCCCTTAACAGGCCAGAAGGAGGCGAGATCAGAGCAAGGGAGCGAGGGATCATTGTCCACAAGTTAATCGATCGCAGATGGCGTCGTGGTCACGGACGAATAAAAAAAAAAATTATATATAAAAAAAAACAAAAACTAAATGGGTCGCTTAATATACCTGGGCGGCCCGCCAAGTATAGTCTATGTGAGGGAAACCCTGGTGTGTCGTGCAGCTCCAGTGAAACAGTGTGTGTGTGTGTGTGTGTGTGTGTGTGTGTGGTGTGTGTGTGTGTCCGTGCAGCTCCAGTGAAACAGTGTGTGTGTGTTGTGCAGCTCCAGTGAAACAGTGTGTGTGTGTGTGTGTGTGTGTGTGTGTGTGTGTGTGTGTGTGTGTCGTGCAGCTCCAGTGAAACAGTGTGTGTGTGTCGTGCAGCTCCAGTGAAACAGTGTGTGTGTGTGTGTGTCGTGCAGCTCCAGTGAAACAGTGTGTGTGTGTGTGTGTGTGTGTGTGTGTGTGTGTGTCGTGCAGCTCCAGTGAAACAGTGTGTGTGTGTGTGTGTGTGTGTGTGTGTGTGTGTGTCGTGCAGCTCCAGTGAAACAGTGTGTGTGTGTGTGTGTCGTGCAGCTCCAGTGAAACAGTGTGTGTGTGTGTGTCGTGCAGCTCCAGTGAAACAGTGTGTGTGTGTGTGTGTGTCGTGCAGCTCCAGTGAAACTGTGTGTGTGTGTGTGTGTCGTGCAGCTCCAGTGAAACAGTGTGTGTGTGTGTGTGTGTCGTGCAGCTCCAGTGAAACTGTGTGTGTGTGTGTTGCAGAACCGCCTGTGGCAGCGCGACCACCGAGACTTCAGGGCGCTGCAGCCCGGACGCTGGCTGTTACAACGAGGTGAGAACTGACTCAGCGTTAACCCTGTGATCCCAGCTGCTCTCTGATTGGCTCGTCCACTCTTTTAGCTTTCTCTGATTTTTTGTTTTTTCTCAGGAATTTTAGATTTGTTTCCGTTTTTTTGCCTTTTTCTCTCAAATCGTTTGCTTTTTTATCCGAATGTTTGCTTTTTCTCAGAATTTCAGCTTTTTTTTCTTAGCTCTGAATTTTGTCATGATTCGGAGCTGTTCTCTCTCGCCCTCGCTCATCTCTGCCCATTACTCTCCTGGTTATAAACACAAGTCCTCTGACCTTTGAACCCTGGGAGCAAGCATGAGCTCAGTCCTCCGCACTGCAGACGTTACTCTCAGAGTCAGCCGCCCTTTATTGGTCTGTTGCAGCAGACAGAGCCACAGCCAGGTGTATACAGCACATCCTGTAGCAGCCAGGTGAATACAGCACATCCTGTAGCAGCCAGGTGAATACAGCACATCCTGTAGAAGCCAGGTGTATACAGCACATCCTGTAGCAGCCAGGTGAATACAGCACATCCTGTAGCAGCCAGGTGAATACAGCACATCCTGTAGCAGCCAGGTGTATACAGCACATCCTGTAGCAGCCAGGTGAATACAGCACATCCTGTAGCAGCCAGGTGAATACAGCACATCCTGTAGCAGCCAGGTGAATACAGCACATCCTGTAGCAGCCAGGTGAATACAGCACATCCTGTAGCAGCCAGGTGTATACAGCACATCCTGTAGCAGCCAGGTGAATACAGCACATCCTGTAGCAGCCAGGTGAATACAGCACATCCTGTAGCAGCCAGGTGTATACAGCACATCCTGTAGCAGCCAGGTGAATACAGCACATCCTGTAGCAGCCGGTGAATACAGCACATCCTGTAGCAGCCAGGTGAATACAGCACATCCTGTAGCAGCCAGGTGAATACAGCACATCCTGTAGCAGCCAGGTGAATACAGCACATCCTGTAGCAGCCAGGTGAATACAGCACATCCTGTAGCAGCCAGGTGAATACAGCACATCCTGTAGCAGCCAGGTGAATACAGCACATCCTTCGTCTTTCACAGGTCACAACGATCCAGTGTCTTGAACCAGTATCGGTCCGAACATTGGAAATGAGGTTGTGTGTGTAGTAATATCCGTGTGTGTCCGTGTGTGTGTGTGTGTGTGTGTGTGTGTGTGTGTGTGTGTGTGTGTGTGTGTGTGTGTGTGTGTGTGTGTGTGTGTGTGTGTGTGTGTGTGTGTGTGTGTGTGTGTGTGTGTGTGGTGTGTGTGTGTGTGTGTGTGTGTGTGTGTGTGTGTGTGTGTGTGTGTGTGTGTGTGTGTGTGTGTGTTTCAGCTGGTTCCTCCTGTGGGGATGGTGAACAACTCGATGAACGCCGTCACCACCAAGTTTGTCCGGACCTCCACCAACAAAGTGAAGTGTCCCGTGTTTGTGATCAGGGTGAGTCGCCTGCAGCAGTATATATACTGGCCTGCAGAGGCCGTCTGGCGGCCTCTGGAGGAGCCCGTCTGACGGCCTCTGGGGGAGCCCCTCTGGAGGAGCCCGTCTGACGGCCTCTGGAGGAGCCCGTCTGGCGGCCTCTGGAGGAGCCCGTCTGACGGCCTCTAGCCTGCAGGGTCAGCATTATATATACTGACCTGTTGTTGTTGTTGTTTACCTCCTGTTCCCTGCAGTGGACCCCTGAGGGCCGCCGGCTCGTCACCGGAGCCTCCAGCGGGGAGTTCACCCTGTGGAACGGACTCACCTTCAACTTCGAGACCATCCTCCAGGTACACACTCCTACACACACACTCCTACACACACACACTCCTACACACACACACTCCTACACACACACACTGCTGTACACACACACACTGCTGTACACACACTGCTGTACACACTCTGCTGTACACACTCTGCTGTACACACTCTGCTGTACACTCACTGCTGTACACTCACTGCTGTACACACACTGCTGTACACACTCTGATGTACACACTCTGATGTACACACTCCTACACACACTCTGCTGCACACACTCTGATGTACACACTCCTACACACACTCTGCTGTACACACTCTGCTGTACACACACTGCTGTACACACTCTGCTGCACACACACTGCTGTACACACACTGCTGCACACACACTCTGCTGCACACACACTCTGCTGCACACACACTGCTGCACACACACTCTGCTGCACACACACTCTGCTGTACACACACTGCTGTACACACTCTGTTGTACACTCACTGCTGTACACTCACTGCTGTACACACTCTGCTGTACACACTCTGCTGCACACACTCTGATGTACACACTCCTACACACACTCTGCTGTACACACACTGCTGTACACACTCTGCTGTACACACTCTGCTGCACACACACTGCTGTAACAACTACACTGCTGCACACACACTGCTTTACACACTCTGCTGCACACACACTGCTGTACACACACTGCTGCACACACACTGCTGTACACTCTCTGCTGTACACACACTGCTGCACACACACTCTGCTGCACACACACTGCTGCACACACACTCTGCTGCACACACACTCTGCTGTACACCACTGCTGTACACACACTGCTGTACACTCACTTCTGTACACACACTGATGTACACACTCTGATGTACACACTCCTACACACACTCTGCTGTACACACTCTGATGTACACACTCCTACACACACTCTGCTGCACACACTCTGATGTACACTCACTGCTGTACACACTCTGCTGTACACACTCCTACACACACTCTGCTGCACACACTCTGATGTACACACTCCTACACACACTCTGCTGCACACACTCTGCTGTACACACACTGCTGCACACACACTCTGCTGTACACACTCTGCTGTACACACTCTGATGTACACACTCCTACACACACTCTGCTGCACACACTCTGCTGTACACACACTGCTGCACACACACTGCTGCACACACTCTGATGTACACACTCCTACACACACTCTGCTGCACACACTCTGCCTGCACACACTCTGCTGTACACACTCTGCTGTACACACTCTGCTGTACACACTCTGCTGCACACACACTCTGCTGCACACACACTGCTGTACACACACTGCTGTACACACTCTGCTGCACACACACTCTGCTGCACACACACTGCTGTACACACACTGCTGTACACACTCTGCTGCACACACACTCTGCTGCACACACACTGCTGCACACACACTCTGCTGCACACACTCTGCTGTACACACACACTGCTGTACACACTCTGCTGTACACACTCTCTGCTGCACACACTCTGCTGTACACACACTGCTGTACACACACTGCTGCACACACACTCTGCTGCACACACACTCTGCTGCACACACACTGCTGCACACACACTCTGCTGCACACACTCTGCTGTACACACTCTGCTGCACACACACTGCTGTACACACTCTGCTGTACACACTCTCTGCTGTACACACACTGCTGTACACACACTGCTGTACACACTCTGCTGTACACACACTGCTGTACACACTCTGCTGTACACACACTGCTGTACACACTCTGCTGTACACACAACTCTCTGCTGTACACACACTCTGCTGTACACACACTCTGCTGTACACACTCTCTGCTGTGTACACACACTGCTGTACACACTCTCTGCTGTACACACTCTGCTGTACACACTCTCTGTTGTGTACACACACTGCTGTACACACTCTCTGCTGTACACACTCTGCTGTACACACTCTCTGCTGTGTACACACACTGCTGTTACACACTCTCTGCTGTACACTCTCTGCTGTACACACTCTGCTGTACACACACTCTGCTGTACACACTCTCTGCTGTACACACACTCTGCTGTACACACACTCTGCTGTGTACACACACTGCTGTACCTGTACACTCTGCTGTACACACCTACACTGCTGTACACACACTCTGCACCTCTGCTGCACACACACTCTGCTGTACACACTCTGCTGCACACACTCTGCTGTACACACACTTTGCTGTACACACTCTGCTGTACACACTCTGCTGTACACACACTCTGCTGTGTACACACACTGCTGTACACACTCTGCTGTACACACTCTGCTGCACACACTCTGCTGTACACACTCTGCTGTACACACTCTGCTGTACACACTCTGCTGTACACACTCTGCTGTACACACACTCTGCTGTACACACTCTGCTGTACACACTCTGCTGTACACACACTCTGCTGTGTACACACACTGCTGTACACACTCTGCTGTACACACTCTGCTGCACACACTCTGCTGTACACACTCTCTCTGCTGTACACACACTGCTGTACACACTCTGCTGTACACACTCTGCTGTACACACTCTGCTGTACACACTCTGCTGTACACACACTCTGCTGTGTACACACACTGCTGTACACACTCTGCTGTACACACTCTGCTGCACACACTCTGCTGTACACACTCTCTCTGCTGTACACACTCTGCTGCACACACTCTGCTGTACACACTCTCTCTGCTGTACACACACTGCTGTACACACTCTGCTGTACACACACTCTGCTGTGTACACACACTGCTGTACACACTCTGCTGTACACACACTCTGCTGTGTACACACACTGCTGTACACACACTGCTGTACACACTCTGCTGTACACACCTGCTGTACACACTCTGCTGCACACACTCTGCTGTACACACACTCTGCTGTACACACTCTGCTGCACACACACTCTGCTGTACACACTCTGCTGTACACACTCTGCTGTACACACACTCTGCTGTGTACACACACTGCTGTACACACTCTGCTGTACACACTCTGCTGCACACACTCT
>JAMFTG010002221.1:37500-43314 GCA_023974075.1 Chaenocephalus aceratus | reverse complement strand
AACTTAGTTCCTGATCGCGTTCACACCAAAAAGAGCCGGTACTAAAAGTAGTTCATGCGAACCTTTTTACCCCCTCGAAAGTCCCTGCTCTCTAGCAGGGACTTTCGAGCGGCTCTTTTGTGAGGAAAGAGCTATATTCCTGATTGGCTGGGCGGATTGCAAACCACGCCCCGTAAAACTCCCAAAGAGTTTTGTGAAGCCGCCATTTTATTATCCTCGCATTAGCATTAGCATTAGCATTAGCCCAGCGCAGAAACGCAGAGAGACTAACTTATGGCAACACAAAATAAAACATGGGAGCGGTGGAGATGAGGAGGCTTCAGGCTTCAGTAGAAGCTGCTGGGACTCCCAGCAGCTTCTACTGAAGCCTTCCCCAACTCCGGGGACTTCCGGCCGGGGACTTTGGGCGGCAGTATACGCCGTGAAGTTGTTTGCGGCCTGCCAGTAAACCCAAAGCAGAAGAAGAAGAAGTGACGTCAGCGGCTTCATTTGCCTAATCCACCCCCAGGGACTTTCTCCGGTGTGAACGCGATCTGTACTTAGTTCATGCGAACTAAAGAGTTCTCATGAACTAAGTTCGCATGAACCTTTGTGGGAAAAGTACCGCAGTGTGAACGCGGCTAAACGTCAAGCTACCCCGCAGCGCCCCCAAAATAAACCTCTGGCGCCGCCGCTGAGCCTGCAAACCCCGTTTTGTAGAAATGTGCAGTGTAGAACAGGCTCATGGCAGCCACTAATGCTAACACACAAAGGGATTGCACAACTGTATTAGTTATTTATTGTTTTGAGCACAGACTGGAGCAGTTTTACTATCACTGTTCTAGCAGAGGAATGCTCACGTTCATATTGATGTATTTTAATAAATGCTAACTTGGCCCTTTACTTGACTATTTGTGTTGAGACCAATTTTTGTTTTTCTCCAAAGGGGGGGGGGGGGGGGGGGATTGACAGAAAAAGTTTGAGAACCACTGGATTAACCTTCAACCGCGTTTTTTCTCGTTTTAATGCCATTGAACACGACTTTTGATCAGAACAGCTAAGGTTAGCATATCTCCGTGTTTTGCTACCTAAAGCTACGTCTTGTGTTGTCTGTATTTGCCTCCCCTGTCGCGAGTTCTGATCGCTCAGTGATGATACTTATATTTCTATTATCTGTGGAATGTCAGGATGTAAACTAAGCTTGTTTGTGCAGATCCAATAAGTATATCGATCGATGTATACCTTGAGTTTTATGCTAAGTGCGTTAGCATGTTTTCGCTCAGGGCATTCATAGTTTTTTTAAATATTAAGAAACCCTGAGACGCCGTGTCGTGAAAAAAAGAAAAAGCCGACAGGGTCTTTGGGGCTTGATAAAAAAAAACTTCATGTGTTGCAGTTTGACAGTTTAATGTTGCTGGGTATCTTCAGTGTTTACACACGAGGTCTCTGTCACTCTGACCTGAGAGGAAACACCAGGTCAGAGTGACTGAGTCCTCGTGTAAACACTGGGGGGGGGGGGGGGGGACTCTTTAAAGTAGAGACACTACATACTGATATACACCTGAACATCAGCAGGAGAGGACTCTTTAAAGTAGAGACACTACATACTGATATACACCTGAACATCAGCAGGAGAGGACTCTTTAAAGTAGAGACACTACATACTGATATACACCTGAACATCAGCAGGAGAGGACTCTTTAAAGTAGAGACACTACATACTGATATACACCTGAACATCAGCAGGAGAGGACTCTTTAAAGTAGAAACACTACATGCTGATATACACCTGAACATCAGCAGGAGAGGACTCTTTAAAGTAGAGACACTACATACTGATATAACACCTGAACATCAGCAGGAGAGGACTCTTTAAAGTAGAGACACTACATACTGATATACACCTGAACATCAGCAGGAGAGGACTCTTTAAAGTAGAGACACTACATACTGAGAAACACCTGAACATCAGCAGGAGAGGACTCTTTAAAGTAGAGACACTACATACTGATATACACCTGAACGTCAGCAGGAGAGGACTCTTTAAAGTAGAGACACTACATACTGATATGCACCTGAACATCAGCGGGAGAGGACTCTTTAAAGTAGAGACACTACATACTGATATACACCTGAACATCAGCAGGAGAGGACTCTTTAAAGTAGAGATACTACATACTGATATACACCTGAACATCAGCAGGAGAGGACTCTTTAAAGTAGAGACACTACACACTGATATACACCTGAACATCAGCAGGAGAGGACTCTTTAAAGTAGAGACACTACATACTGATATACACCTGAACGTCAGCAGGAGAGGACTCTTTAAAGTAGAGACACTACACACTGATATACACCTGAACATCAGCAGGAGAGGACTCTTTAAAGTAGAGACACTACATACTGATATACACCTGAACGTCAGCAGGAGAGGACTCTTTAAAGTAGAGACACTACACACTGATATACACCTGAACATCAGCAGGAGAGGACTCTTTAAAGTAGAGACACTACATACTGATATACACCTGAACGTCAGCAGGAGAGGACTCTTTAAAGTAGAGACACTACACACTGATATACACCTGAACATCAGCAGGAGAGGACTCTTTAAAGTAGAGACACTACATACTGATATACACCTGAACGTCAGCAGGAGAGGACTCTTTAAAGTAGAGACACTACACACTGATATACACCTGAACATCAGCAGGAGAGGACTCTTTAAAGTAGAGACACTACATACTGATATACACCTGAACGTCAGCAGGAGAGGACTCTTAAAGTAGAGACACTACATACTGATATACACCTGAACATCAGCAGGAGAGGACTCTTTAAAGTAGATACACTACATACTGATATACACCTGAACGTCAGCAGGAGAGAACTCTTTAAACATCAAACTATAAGTTAGAAAACATTAAGATTCACAAAAACCACCAACAAATGTTTCAAGTGAGGATTGGTTCTTTTATTTTCAGTAAACAAAACAAACGTCTAAAGTTACGATCAGAGCGACGTCGGCAAACACGATCTAACGTTAGCATAACCACGTGAACTCAGCTAACGTTAGCATCACAGCCAACGTTAGCTTCACACTGACGTTAGCTACATGCGTGGTTAGCTAGCGTTAGCCTGCGCAGTGCTTCCACAGAAAAAAAAAACATATCGGAGCGTTTCTTTAATTAGGACAGAGGCGATAAATAAGAAAACGGATCCCTCCCACGTTCTTCATCCTCCTCTTCCTCCTCTAGCAGGGGTGATGGTCGGGGACTCTCTTCCTGCACAAACAAACAAACAAACAACAGTCGGTAAACAATATTTTAAAGCGCAGTGAAAACTGTTCAGAAACTTTAGAGGATATAAGATAGTCAAGATTTTCTGGACTTTTCTTTATGCATTGTTTTCTTGCCTTTTCTCCCAAACATTTTATATGTAGCTTTCAAACATTATTTATTTTAAATTCTAATTTAATTAAAGTTCATTTTTGTGCCATTTAAAAAAAATGTGTTCACACATCAATATCTTTATTATAATTGTTATATACATTTTGTACAATTGTTCCACAAACATTTTCAGCACATATGAGACATTTAGGCTTTTACTCCAAACACCAAACAGATAATTCTAGCCACGCCTCATCTCCCTCTGTTTCACTTCCTGTTTCCAAAGTGCTGATTTGGGGATAAAGCTTTAAAGAGGAGGGGTCTGAGCTCATGGGGACCCGGCAGCTACCGTCTAAACTAAATGCTGCCGTGATGAAACGCCATATCATGGATTATCAAGGATCTGAAACAGTCTGGAGCTCAAAGGCTTTCTCTCTTGCCGGTTACACCACGAGGTGAGTTCCTTTCTACTTCCTGCTTCTTCACACACATGCTCTCCAGCACAGGTTAGCTCTGAGTGTTAGCGATGCTAATGTAAACACCGACCATATTACGTCCAAAACAGTCGGGCATTGTTTCTGACAGCAACGTTTCTGATTGGCCCGTGGGTCCACATTTCAGATGTTACGTCATATCGGACGCAAATCTGGATCAGCTCCGTTGTTCCCCGTTTTTAGAGATTTGGGTTCGGAGTAAAAGAGAGAGGGTTTATTTCCTGACGCTGCGTGAGTTCCCCGACACACCGGGGACACATGTTGATGTAGAGAAGACATCAGAAAGGGCATTTTGCACGATAGGTCCCCTTTAATGCATTTAAATAAACCTTAAAAATGTGACCTGCCCTTTAAACTGATTTCTAGCAGCTGCACACTTTTTATTTTATTTGTTTAGCATTAATTTGTTATCTGCCATATGTCTAATGTTGGGGAATGTTCGGTGGCGTTTGTGATAAATGTAAAAGAATCCATGTTTAAAAAAGGAAGAAAAAGAAATGTGACCAGCTTGTGTTTAAATAAAGGTTATTTGAATGCCTCGGACACTGACCTGGGAGCAGCTTTGATGATGTTGTCGACTCGGAGGATCATCTCCGCAGCCTCGGAGGCGCTGAGCAGCACCTGCCGCTTCACCTGGAACGACTCTGTGATGCCGAGCTCCGCCATGTTGCCGATAGTGCCCTCGTTCATATCTGAAGAAACACGTCATCAATATTAGAAACACAAAAACAGGACGAATAAATACAAAAATATTTAAATATAGTTTCCATTTATTAGGCGCTTTCACACCAAGTACTTTTCCCAGGAATAGTTCCCGTACTTAGTCCCGCCAAACGCTTTAGTTCCTGAACTATCTAGTAGATCGCGTTCACACTGGAATAAGTCCCGAGGGAGGATTACGCAAATGAAGCCGCTGACGTCACTTCTTCTTCTTCTGCTTTGGGTTTACTGGCAGGCCGCAAACAACTTCACGGCGTATACTGCCGCCCTAAGCCCCGGGTAAATCTCAAGAAGCACCGACACCTCCTCATCTCTACCGCTCCCATGTTTTCTTTTGTGTTGCCATAACTTAGTCTCTCTCCGTTGGTGCGCGGGGCTAATGCTAATAATGCTAATGCGAGCAAATAAAATAAGTTTTACGGAAACCTTCCTCCCCCTCTCTAGCAGGTTCCCAAAAAAAAAAATTCTAGTTCCAGCTCTTTTTGGCGAGAATGCAAAATCTCAGGAACTATCAGAACTATTCCTGGGAAATACTAATATTAAATAATATACTGATTTAATATTATTAATAAATACTAAAATAGTCAATAAAGTTGATTTAAGACAATAGATTTTTATTAGGAGAAAAGGACTATTTGTATTTATTTACATCTGCAGTCGGAAACGGATGTTAACTCTTATGTTTAACCAAAATATAAAATGAAATACAAGTTTATAAAGAAAAAATAAATGAATATATTATATAAAATATACAGTGAAAACCAACAAATAAATAACAATTTAAATAAAAAAGATAAATATATAAATTAAATTGATTAAGATATTATTATTATTTTTCACTTTTGCAGAAATCCATCATGTTTGTTTGTGTTAATTAATACTGACTCGAATGGCATTTCATAACTCCCATATATATCCTTTATTTAACCAGGTAGACGTACCGAGTCCCCAGGTCCCCCCCTTGTTGTCCTGGTGAGCCGCTCTCAGCTGAGCCACCAGGTCGGCGCTGTCGTATCCGGCGTTATCAGCGATGATCGTTGGGAGCTGAGAAACAACGGGAAGAAACATTAACAAAGAAACGACTGAGATTTAAGAAATGTTGCAGGAAATGGTACAATCCTTTAAAAGCAGTGTTTATCAAAGCGTGGGACGCCAAATCATTTGCAAAACATTATGATTCGTGTGGAAACATATCATTATTAAGATTTATTTTAATCTCTTTTCCTTTC
>JAMFTG010002221.1:27500-32500 GCA_023974075.1 Chaenocephalus aceratus | reverse complement strand
TCTGTTAAACACATACAAGAAATACAATTTAGAGTAAAAGTCAATCAGAGTATAAGACTATGTGTTTGAAATGATCATTTAACACGACAATAGGGCTATTAATCGATTTTAAAACGAAATTTGAAATGATGCGATTATCAAAATCGACAAAAACTGCGATTTTTTTTGTTTGTTCTTCTTGTGTGTCAGTCCTCCACACCAATCAGAGGTGCTGTGCTCCACATGTACCAGCCATCGTTAACCAATCAGAAGTGGCCCATGATAGAAGGCGATAGACAGATTGATCGAATCACCTGCCAAGTATCTTTGAAAGTGCCCGCCCTTTCCAGATGGCTTCCAATGGAGCTTCAGATGCTTTCTGAGTCAGTTAGTGACGCTCCATCACGTGTTTCTATTACAGGGTGCATCTTAAACTGAAGCTCGACTTTAAAGCAACGGAAGTTTCATGTAAGTTTAGTTTTTTCACTCGTAG
This sequence comes from Chaenocephalus aceratus, assembly GCA_023974075.1. Classification (NCBI taxonomy): domain Eukaryota; kingdom Metazoa; phylum Chordata; class Actinopteri; order Perciformes; family Channichthyidae; genus Chaenocephalus; species Chaenocephalus aceratus. The sequence continues at coordinate 32,028 of JAMFTG010002221.1, read as the reverse complement.
CTCGGGGTGCTAGAGACGGGAGCACGTTGATGCGACCTTCCTAGCCGGAGATATGGCCACATTTTACAATAAACTTCCCAAATATCTCAATATCTGTCCGAAAAATCGCAATTACATTATTTCCCCAAATCGTGCAGCCCGACTTGACAACCTGCATTATTAATGTCTGAATAAAGAGTGTGTTACCCTCAGCAGCTCTGCAGCGAGAACGGTGACGGAGGTCGTTCCATCGCCAACTTCATCGTCCTGAACCTTAGACATGTCTGAAACACAAACAACCGTTTCATTCGTGTTTTATATTTAAATGTACATGAATAGTTACCAGGTGGAATTAGATATTTAAAGTGTATTTTACAGGGTTCAATGTAGCTTTAACGTTCCTTAAAGGTGGGGTAGGTAAGAAGGAGAAAGCAGCTCGAGTGCGCTCGAATTTGAAAATACACAGCCGGAAGAAATCTGCCCCTTCCTCACAGAGCCCCTCGCCCAACACACACATGACCAATGAGGGCACGAGATCAGTCTGTGCCCCGAGGGGAGGCTGACAGGCAGGTAGGCCACCAGTTACTTTAGCCGGCTCAGATGATTGGTCGAGCTTTTTACAGCGCCACGGCTTCCACAGATGATGTTTTGTTAATGGATTTGTTGTCAAAGCACTTCAGATATTCATTGCCATCGGGACGTTAAGAGCATTCCATGGAATATAACAAAAAGTGTATCTCGAGCCGGTTTCTCAAACTTACCTACCCCACCTTTAAGTCGACAAATGATTATTCTCGTCAAATAACCCCAACAGACATCTTTACTCACCAACCAGGACTTTAGCGGCGGGGTTGTCGACGCCGATGGATTTCAGGATCGTCGCTCCGTCGTTGGTCACCGTGACTAAACCCTGTTTCCCGCCACCCAGCAGGATCTTATCCTAAAGGGAGGAAATATTATTAAATTATATAAAATATAAGTTTATGGAGGCAGACGTTTATGAACAAACACGATTAAAGACGTTTTTGCTTATTTTACTGACTTTTCTAGTTCAATATCACCCACATGGAAATCAATATAATCAAATACTATAACAATTGTAATGTTATTATATCATTTATTATAAAACTATAATCAGTTTTGGTGATTTTTTTAAAGCCGTACCATCCCCTTAGGTCCCAAGGTGCTCTTCACCAGATCTCCGATGGCGATGGCGCCGATGAAGGACGACTGCAGAGAAAACGCACAGATTAAAACAAACAATTCAATATATTTTTTAAAAAGCTTGTCTTCTTCTTTAACTTGTCGAATAAATAGATAAAAGCCCACCATTCGTGCGGTCTCAGCTTTCTCTTCATCTGCTCCATTTTTGAAGATGTTGATCGGGGCCATCGATAGGGACGCCTAGACACACGAAACAATCAGAAATAAATAAATAAAAATCAGAAAAATTGTGTTTTCTGGATTTTAGTCAACGTTAGGGATGTCCCAATCTGTTTTTATAATGTACCACTGCATAGATTTGGATATAGAACTTGTTTTAATATGTATTGTAGTTATATAATTTTTTTTCAGGGTTTTCTTCTTTAAAAAAATTATTTCAGATTCACTTACAGTCCACTGACTAATAGACATAGCTCTACAGTGTAACACAATACAACAGCATTACAAATTAAAGCATCATACGTGGTTACTAACTTGAATATAAACCATCTGAAACCAGCTTAATAAATAATTTAAACAAGTATTAATATTAATTTTCTATTGTCGTTCTTTTATTTTGAGGTGTTTTCATTGTATAATTGTTTATTTTCTACTCTTTTTATGTCTAATAATGTGCAATACTTTGTTTTACATGCTGCGGCAACCATCTCAATTTGGGATCAATTAAATAAATCTTATTTGTCTTAAAGTACCGCTTCTTTTTGTAAAATATTGAATTGTGTATAGTATTTTTTTACTTTTCTTAATTTCAATGCATTTGTAATTTCACTCAAAATAATGGGGAAAATATAATTTATGCACAATTAGCCACTTTATATGATATGTTTAATACAATATTAAATGACGGTGTGATTTCTCTGTAACAGTTTGAATCAAACAGATATTTTTCTGCAGAAATTGATGCGACACACCTCTGCAGCGACACAGAAACAGGATTTGAACACAAAGAAACAGTACAGTAACATTGCATTACTCCATATTTAGATGTGTATACAAATAAACAATGATCTGTTCAGCTTTAATAGTTTGCATGGTAGCAAAAGCGGCGAATAAACGTGGCTTTTTCCCCTTCTTTTAATGGAAGAACTCGTTATTCCGAGCCCCATTGAACGCAGCGCTGCACCGTTAGAAACACCTAGAAGCTTCCATCCGAATTGTTAAAAATAAATAAAAAACAGAAAGACCGTAAAGCTACAATTAAAGTCAGTTTTAAGTGTACGTTGTGTGTAGATTTAAATAAACATGATTTACACTGTGTCTTGTGTTTTGTATTCACTACTGCATGTTCTCTTGACAGCCACAAAGGCAACATGACAAGCTAACCTAGACTAGCATGCTAACTTAGCAAATCTGAGAAGAGCAACAATAAGCAGTCACTGAAAAAACACCCTAAAACAACACAGTTAAAGTTCTATTAGCTGGAGCAAACTGGACAGCTTTAAAACATTTTCCAGAATAAAATGCAAGTCATCAGAGGCTTATGTTAGCTTAGCCGTTAGCTTATTCATTAGCCTCCATGTGCTCACCGGCAGCCAACGGGAAGCTAAACATCCTCTAAAAACTACACACACGGACTTTTTCAAGCGGTTTAACTCTCTCTCTCTGACTTTAGCTGCTTATTCGTGTACAGTGGTGGTTTGTAAAATGTGTCTTAAGGTGTAAAATACAGTAAATAAAAGTAAAAGCTTACCATGATGACTGTGAAAGCAGAGCACGCAGACAGAAGAAGGGCTGGGCAGGGCTGTGACGTACTTACGTAAATAACGTGATGCTGCGTTCAGGGACGGTCTTGGAAGACACAGTGCTACAACTGTTAGAAATGTCTTCTTTTTGGTCCTTTTGTTAACCAGAAAATAGCTATGACGTTTGTTTTGTATACAATATTGGTTCTTATGCAGTTTCTATAGACTTCACATTATCACATAATACATGTATAAATATATCTAATGTACATACACTTTCACACCAAAGGTCCATGGCTAATAAATAAAATAAGATATTAAAAATACAAATAAATACATACAATTCAAAATGTAGCCTTACAAGCTAACGAAATCAAACACGCAGATTTTAAATGTGAAAAATAATTAATAATTGATAGAATGTGTTCTTGTTGAGACGATGCATCAACAACTCCAGAACAAATATTATGGAGATCTTTCGATTAGAATATATAGATTTGTAGACTTTTACTAAAAGTTCTAATACTCTTGGGACTATTTGTCAGAAAAGACTATTTCTATATGGACTCCACAGCATTAAAGGACGACTTAATGGCATCAAATCTGTCACGTTAAGGTTCATAACTTGGATTTTGACATAGAGATGTGTCATTGAGGATAAAACAAAAAGAGAGATAATTGACAGGGAGGCAATTACTTTTATTTTCCATGTAAAAAATAACACAACATAATATTCTCTACATATTTTTCATCCTCCTCCTGCGGCCCCTCTGATTGGCTGCCTGCACAGGAAGGCAGTAGATGTGCATCGGGAACTTCCTGAAGTAGCTGCTGACCCAGGGTCTGTGGGGGAATAAGATATATTATGAGATAAGATGGAATATACATTTAAATACCTTGCTTCAAGATTCAAGATTTTTGTTATCATATAGTATTTCCAAATATAAGCTGACATTTAAAAAAAAATGCTGTCCCAGAATAATAGTGCATGATGTAGTAAAACATAAACAGCCGGGTAGAGTATGGTGTACAAATATGTAAATATGCATAATAATTTATATAACAGTATAAATATGAAGGTCAGAGGATGTGCCCGATAAACATTCATCTATGTGTGTGTGTGTGTGTGTGTGTGTGTGTGTGTGTGTGTGTGTGTGTGTGTGTGTGTGTGTGTGTGTGGTCTAGCATTACTATACTTGTGGGGACCTACATCTGTTTACATAGTCACGTGTGGGGACTGGCTTCCCTTATGGGGACAAATTGGAGGTCCCCATAAGGGGAATCATTAATTTTAGGGTGAAGACTTGGTTAGGGTTAGGATTAGGGTAAGGGTAAGGGTGTGTGTGTGTGTGTGTGTGTGTGTGTGTGTGTGTGTGTGTGTGTGTGTGTGTGTGTGTGTGTGTGTGTGTGTGTGTGTGTGTGTGTGTGTGTGTGTGTGTGTACTTGGCCACTCTCTGGCTGAGTCTCAGGTAGCTCAGGTGAGTTCTCAGCTGCTTGTTCTCCTGCTGACGGAGGAACTCGTCTTCCTGCCGACGCTCAACGTCCAGACGCACCGACTCACGGAGCTCCGCCTCTATACAGGTCAACTGGAACACACACACACACACACACACACACACACACACACACACACGCACACACAC
>JAMFTG010002221.1:0-22500 GCA_023974075.1 Chaenocephalus aceratus | reverse complement strand
AAAAACACTTTTTCAAATATTTTAAACGTGGGACTACGAGTCTGTGCAGCGTCTGTAGAAGTGGAGGTGGTAATCTGTGAAGAGCGCCCCCGCCAGGTGATGATCGGTATTACAGTCTGCCTGACCCTGAGGTTAAAGACAATAACACACACTTAGTATATTACATTAAAGCATGGAGACACTACATTCTGATATACACCTGCACATCAGCAGGAGAGGACTCTTTAAAGTAGAGACACTACATACTGATATACACCTGAACATCAGCAGGAGAGGACTCTTTAAAGTAGAGACACTACATGCTGATATACACCTGAACATCAGCAGGAGAGGACTCTTTAAAGTAGAGACACTACATACTGATATACACCTGAACATCAGCAGGAGAGGACTCTTTAAAGTAGAGACACTACATACTGATATACACCTGGACATCAGCAGGAGAGGACTCTTTAAAGTAGAGACACTAATTGCTGATATACACCTGAACATCAGCAGGAGAGGACTCTTTAAAGTAGAGACACTACATACTGTACACCTGAACATCAGCAGAGTAGGGCCACTTTAAAAAGAAAAGTGTGTTTCTTACGGCCACTGTGGAGCGAAAGTGATACGAGCTGTGATAAAGACGAGCGACGTGGAGATTCCATTCATGTTCTCCCTGCAGAAACACAGAGACAAAAACATCAGATATACGTTAATTAAATATAAATACATTTAGTTAAAACAAATAAAAACAACGTCTCAGAATCAGCAAAACCATTACTCGGGGTGATCAGAAAATGGAAGGTGTTACTCATTCTACTCGAGTAAAATATCTTCTTCCACCTCTTCTGTATTCTGTCTTTCACTTTGAGATTGGTGTCCATGTCCGGGATTAGAGTGAGTTTTGCTGAGATTAGCATGTTGACGTCCTGATGTGAGGGAAACACTACCACGCATTTATTATTGATCAGTGTCTTCCAACTCTTCCTGCATTATTTACTGTAATGGTAACTGAGTTAGTGGACTGGAACCTCAGTGACCCTCAAACCAACGCAAACAAACACACACACAAGTTTCCTCAAGCATGCAGTATTGTTTACCATTGTCCATTTTTACGAAAAACCAAACCGCTTAAAAAGAAAAGGTCCTAGTGGATCGAAAGCCCAAAGTTAAAAGGACTGTTATCCCTGAAACAATGTCTTTTAATAAAGAAATAACCAAACTAGAGTTAAGTTACTGATGGCCCTACTAACGTTACCAGAACTTACTATGGTCTGGCTTGTTTGAAGTAAATATGTCAGCGTTGTTGTTTTTAGTTTGAATCCTTATGGTTTATGTGCATATGTATCAATGTGTCTTAAGGTATATAGATATTAGCATACATATTTTTATATATATTTGTATTTTTGTATTCTGGATTGTGGGAAATGGTATTTCGATCTCTCCGTCTGTACACACAAACTGAAAGATTGACAATAAAGTGGACTTTGACTTTGACTTTGTACTCACTTTGGATAAAAGCGTCAGCTAAATGTAATATAATATACCATATAGCTCAATTTAACGAATAACATATAACAATTAACATAGATTTCTGCTGTTGGAAATGAACAATAGATAACTGTATCATCTGCATAGAAATTATGGTAGATTATTGACATTTATGGAGAACAGTAGTGGTCCCATTATGGAGCCCTGAGGCACGCCTGTTGATATCAAAACAGCCTTTTTTTAGGTGACAATAAAGGTATTCTGAACTGTAGTGGTCCCATTATGGAGCCCTGGGGCACACCTTTTGGTATCAAAACAGCCTTTTTTAGGTGACAATAAAGGTATTCTGAACTGTAGTGGTCCCATTATGGAGCCCTGGGGCACGCCTTTTGATATAAAAACAGCCTTTTTTTAGGTGACAATAAAGGTATTCTGAACTGTAGTGGTCCCATTATGGAGCCCTGGGGCACGCCTTTTGATATAAAACCAGCCTTTTTTAGGTGATAACTGTAAATGTGTGATATTTACCTGTGTGTTTGTCGGGTATCTGTGCCCTGAGACGCTGTCTAGATCCAGCAGAGCAGAGCAAGGCGCCGACTCATCGAGGCTGCAGAGGTGAACCACCAGCAGCTCTGTGGAGCTACACAGAAATAACATAAATATATATATTAATGTAAATATAAATACATTTATGACAACATAAATGTATTTACTGTCATGTCTTTATTTGTATTTATAGCTATTACCATGTCCAAATTCCAATATTTACAACACTATTTTGCAAATGTTGTATACATGAACATAATGTATTAATACAATCATTTGTAATTTTAGTAATAAGAAATACGTTACTATCCTATGTTGTTATACTATCCTATGTATATACAAGTATGTCTATGCTCCTGTACTGTAAACATATATTCCTGTTACTAACCGCAGTATTTTTGACTTTTTTAAAACATTTGAATTATCCAGAATTGTTATAATATTTTGCATTTGATTTTTACTTTACATTTTTAGTTGTAAATTCTCTGTTCCACTTTTTAAGTATTTTGTATTTTATGTCTGAACACACTGATGCTTCTTTTGTAACAAAACAATTTCCCAAATTGGGATCAATAAAGTATTTATCTATCTATCTACTTAGAAAGTAGAGACTATGGGTAATAACCTGTGATAATTTATACATTTTGAGGGTAATGATTATTCTATTTCCTAACCCTCTTTAATTAATCGAATAAATAATGTATCTTTGTTCAATTTAACAAAATATTAAGTAAATTGCTGTTAAAATAGTTTTCATTTAAACCCTAATACCTTTGGTTTAGTCACAAAGTTTACAATTACAAAACATCATAAAGATTGTTTTCATTATTATTTTCAATATTGACTCAAAATAAAGTTGATATTTCCAATTATCTGGAGCTGTTCGAACATAAGACTTCCCTTATAGTCTAAATATTTAGGGTTAATTTAAACTCACTTCATGATCAGCGTGACTCTCATGTTGACTGGGACAAACCGACTGACAGGAACTCTGAAGACATATCTCCCGGGCCTGAAGGAAACACACGGAAATCAATAATAAAACGGCATATTTTACAGTAACTAAAGGTTTTTCTAAGACACGGTCAGAGTAAATAAGGTTTATTTAGTCTTTCTTCTGTCTCACTTACCCACATTCGGTTCTCAGGCAGTATTTGCTGTCGATCAACTGCTGGCTCTCTTTGATCATAAAGGATTGGATGGTGGTGTTCGTCCCTAATTGAGAAAACAGATGATTAGAGATGCATTTTAATGAAACATCTCGCATTGTGTGCAAAACAGATGCTGATATTGTTTTAATCTGCATCGTCCTGACTTAAACTAAGCTCTAATGACTGATACAATATTAAAATCAGACTATTTGTTAATTTGTATTCTGCTGTTTGAGTTTAAAATGTAGAAGCAATACACTTACAATCTCCAGCCAGTTTCATCTGGTCGTAAGTTTTTTCTTTTCTTTTTTCTGCAAACCAAAAACAGACCAAACCATTCAGAAGAAATCAAATCAAACTTTATTTATAAAGCACTTTTCATACACAAAGTGCTCCACAAACCAAACACATACAAACAATTTACAAACAAATAAATACAATAATATCTCCCCATTCACAGGTATAACCACTTACTACCAATGCAGGACTGAATTAAATAATAAATAATACATAATGAATAATAATTAAATTAAAAAAAATATATCTTTGAGGTCTTTTTGTGTCTCTTTTTGGTAGCGTTACCTGACATATGAGATGTTTGTGTGGAGGTGATGTTGGGCTCAGTGCTGCCCCCTGGAGGGCAGCAGTACACATGGTCACAGTACAGCAGCTCACAGAAGTCCACATCTGGGGGCCAAGAGCCGGGGGGGCTGGTGGGGGGGACTGGGGGAGAAAGGTGGGTGTTATTGCACTAAAACAACTCTGACACTGTCGACACGGTTAAATACCTGCATTTTCCCAAGGGGATACATCTAAATAGTTTCATCTTATTTTATTTTCATTCTCGTGCATAATGTATAGTTGTTTGTTACCTTGGCTGCTCCAGGCTGTCGGCTGAAAAGGCTCCACATCGCCGTTACTAACAGACAACAACAACAATCAGCATAAACAACAACACTGTGGCTTTATTGCCATGTGCTCAGCAGCTACAGTGTAGATGGATGGATGGATGGACTTTTATTAATCCCTCGTGGGGAAATTGTTTCTCTGCATTTGACCCATCCTAGTGTTAGGAGCAGTGTGCTGCCATTTTGAACTGCGCCCGGGGAGCAGTGTGGGGAACAGTGCCTTGCTCAGGGACAGTGGAAGCACTTGGTGTTGCCGAGACTTGAACTGGTGACCTTCCAGTTGCCAAGCCAAGTCCCTACCGACTTCGCCACCACCGCACCGTGTAGATATGAAAAATGAAAATCTGAAGTCCCAGGCTCCTCCAACAGAGCAACATGAATATATATATACATATATATGGGACATAAAACTAATAAAACAAATAAAATAGTGCAAGAGAATGTTTTGAGATGTGCAAGTAAATACAAATAAAATAGAAACAGTGCAAGAAGAGTCTATTTATAATTAAATGGAATTATATATTAGATATATAATTAGCAAAATGCAATCAGATGGATGTTTATGGATGTTCTTCCAAAAGTGCAGGTGTTTAATTGTAGTATCGTTGCTTTGTTGTTCCTAAATGTGAGATTATTAATTATATTTACATTGTCAAATGAAGTAATGTTTTATTAATCTGTCTCTTGATGTGTTTTAGTTGTTAGTTTAATAATCAACGTACCTCATGTCCGAGTCGTCAGTCAGGTTCAGCAGGTAGATAGCTGTGATAGAGATGATGCTGAAAACAGAACATTTTTGTTTTAAATCAATATTACATGTATTATTTCTACATATTAACAACAGTGTGGTGGAAATTCCACACCTAATCGCCTTCTGGCAAGAAAAGAACAAATATACAAGCTTAAATCAAAGTTGTGTAACTTATTTAATAAAGAGTTATAGCATTTTACAGAATCAATGTATTTCCAGCTGGAAGGACAGATAACCTGAACCCATGTGTGAGAAATCTGACCAAGTCACACAGAAGAGCAATGACTTTAAACAGAGGAGACACAGGACGAGGATTCATTCAGCTGCGTCTTTTACTTTACAGTCTAAGACAGAAGGGGAAGTATTAGGAAACCTACATATATATTGAATTATAATACATTCCCACGATAAACAGGAAGTGAGGTTACCAGAAAGCCATGGTGGCCAGCAGGGTGAAGACGCTGGCCTGGAAGACTTTGTGCCGAAGAACCTTCTTACTCCGGCTCTCCTTCTGAACTCTGACGGGTTTCCCCTCCTCAGGACACACACACACACTGCTGGGTTTCCTGCTGAGAGGGCAAGGTACACACATCCTTTACTCAAGTAGACGTACACACATCTTTTACTCAAGTAGAAGTACAGATACTGGTGTTTAAAAATACTCTGGTGAAAGTAGAAGTACTGACTAAACTTCTTTATTCAAGTCAAAGTAAAGAGGCTTTGAAGTGTACTTCAGTAAAAAGTACCCATAGCTAGCAGCTGCTTTAAAGAGTACCTGACCTCCCTTTATATCAATAGAACAATAATGTCATTGTTAGCTAATGAATGTTTCCATGCTGAACAACGGCAACATGACAACGTTTCCATTGGTCCCTCTTCTTTAGAGAAGACCAGGAAGTGATGGATACACGGATCGTGTTCCAACCAATAGGAACGCAGTGACTCTGAAGAATAATGACCACGCACCAACACACATTCAGACTAAAGGAACCAGCTGTTTGGAAATGAGAGAAGTAGAAAGTACAGGTATTTGAGTTCAACATGAGAGAAGTAGAAAGTACAGGTATTTGAGTTCAACATGTGAGAAGTAGAAAGTACAGGTATTTGAGTTCAACATGTGAGAAGTAGAAAGTACAGGTATTTGAGTTCAACATGTGAGAAGTAGAAAGTACAGGTATTTGAGTTCAACATGTAAGAAGTAGAAAGTACAGGTATTTGAGTTCAACATGTAAGAAGTAGAAAGTACAGGTATTTGTGTTCAACATGTAAGAAGTAGAAAGTACAGGTATTTGAGTTCAACATGTAAGAAGTAGAAAGTACAGGTATTTGAGTTCAACATGTAAGAAGTAGAAAGTACAGGTATTTGAGTTCAACATGTAAGAAGTAGAAAGTACAGGTATTTGGGTTCAACATGTAAGAAGTAGAAAGTACAGGTATTTGTGTTCAACATGTAAGAAGTAGAAAGTACAGGTATTTGTGTTCAACATGTAAGAAGTAGAAAGTACAGGTATTTGGGTTCAACATGTGAGAAGTAGAAAGTACAGGTATTTGAGTTCAACATGTAAGAAGTAGAAAGTACAGGTATTTGAGTTCAACATGTAAGAAGTAGAAAGTACAGGTATTTGAGTTCAACATGTAAGAAGTAGAAAGTACAGGTATTTGTGTTCAACATGTAAGAAGTAGAAAGTACAGGTATTTGAGTTCAACATGTAAGAAGTAGAAAGTACAGGTATTTGAGTTCAACATGTAAGAAGTAGAAAGTACAGGTATTTGAGTTCAACATGTAAGAAGTAGAAAGTACAGGTATTTGGGTTCAACATGTAAGAAGTAGAAAGTACAGGTATTTGAGTTCAACATGTGAGAAGTAGAAAGAACAGGTATTTGAGTTCAACATGTAAGAAGTAGAAAGTACAGGTATTTGAGTTCAACATGTAAGAAGTAGAAAGTACAGGTATTTGAGTTCAACATGTAAGAAGTAGAAAGTACAGGTATTTGAGTTCAACATGTAAGAAGTAGAAAGTACAGGTATTTGAGTTCAACATGTAAGAAGTAGAAAGTACAGGTATTTGAGTTCAACATGTAAGAAGTAGAAAGTACAGGTATTTGAGTTCAACATGTAAGAAGTAGAAAGTACAGGTATTTGAGTTCAACATGTAAGAAGTAGAAAGTACAGGTATTTGAGTTCAACATGTAAGAAGTAGAAAGTACAGGTATTTGAGTTCAACATGTGAGAAGTAGAAAGTACAGGTATTTGAGTTCAACATGAGAGAAGTAGAAAGTACAGGTATTTGAGTTCAACATGAGAGAAGTAGATAGTACAGGTATTTGTGTTCAACATGTAAGAAGTAGAAAGTACAGGTATTTGGGTTCAACATGTAAGAAGTAGAAAGTACAGGTATTTGTGTTCAACATGTAAGAAGTAGAAAGTACAGGTATTTGAGTTCAACATGTAAGAAGTAGAAAGTACAGGTATTTGAGTTCAACATGTGAGAAGTAGAAAGTACAGGTATTTGAATTCAACATGTAAGAAGTAGAAAGTACAGGTATTTGGGTTCAACATGTAAGAAGTAGAAAGTACAGGTATTTGGGTTCAACATGTAAGAAGTAGAAAGTACAGGTATTTGTAAGTACAGATATAACATAAAGTTGTATATTGTATTATATACTCACGTTTAGATTTAACCTTCGGATTAACCATGAAGTTTAATATTTTACATCTAAACATATTTTTAACAACTTCATAGAACATTTGTTTTACATAAGTTTGTCCCAGAAATGTAACAAAAATGTTTAGTAAATTATTATATTTAATAGTTATAATTAATTATACGTTTCAGTTGGAAAATTGTCACTGTATTATTATGTAAATTACATAATAATACAGTACCACATTTCTGCTGTAACGTAAAGACGTGAACTCGACCGTCCTTCACCTCCTTGTCGAGTCCTTCCTCAGTTAGTCATTTTTCATTTTTACCACAACACCTTTCCACCAGAAAAGAAAAGAATCTCTTTACACGTTCATCCTTTCCTTTAGTCTGGAGAAACCCCGTGACTTTAGTGTTTGAAGACACTTTATTGTCCACATTAGCCTTCAGAGACTTCTTCATCCTTGAACTGTGACTTTTACTGATAACACACACACACACACACACACACACACACACACACACACACACACACACACACACACACACACACACACACACACACACACACACACACACACACACACACACACACACACACACACACACACACACACACACACACACACACACACACACACACACACACACACACACACACACCACTTCAGGGGACATTGCATTGACTTACATGCATTTCCTGGAGACTTATCCTAACCCGGGGAACTCCAATTTGTCCCCATAAGGTAAGCCAGTCCCCACACGTGACTATGTAAACAGATTTAGGTCCCCACAAGTATAGTAATGCTAGACCACACACACACACACACACACACACACACACACACACACACACACACACACACACACACACACACACACACACACACACACACACACACACACACACACACACACACACACACACACACACACAGGTGAATGTGTAAGATATATCCTGCATTACCACACACCTGAGCTCAGTGTTGACCTTCTCCACTCTAATAAACAGTGATTGTATATTAAAGGTCGCCTATCGTGAAAAAATAAATGCACTTTCTGATGTATTTTCTACATCAACATGTGTCCCCGGTCAGGAGACTCACGCGGTGTCAGAAAATAAAACCCTCTCTCTTTTCCTCCGTACCCAAATCTCTAAAAACGGGGGAACAACGGAGCTGATCCAGATTTGCATCCGATATGACGTAATATCTCAAATGTGGGCGGGCTTTACACCCACGGGCCTATCAGAAACGTTGCTGTCAGACTGTTTTGGACGTACTATGGTCTTTGTTTACCTTAGCTGCTTTCACACCAAGTACTTTGCCGTACTTAGTGCCCAGCACTTAGTACCCCCATGAAACTGAGTACAGATCGCGTTCACACCGGAATAAGTCCCTGGGGGAGGATTAGGCAAATGAAGCCGCTGACGTCACTTCTTCTTCTTCTGCTTTGGGTTTACTGGCAGGCCGCAAACCACTTCACGGCGTATACTGCCACCCGGAGTCCCCGGCCGGAAGTCCCCGGAGTTGGGGAAGGCTTCAGTAGAAGCTGCTGGCTAATGCTAATAATGCCAATGCCAGCAAATACAATGGCGGCTTCACAAAACTTTTTACGGGGCGTGGTTTGCAATTCGCCCAGCCAATAGAAATTGGTACTTTTTTCTCCCCAGGATATTACCACCTCTCTAGCAGGGACTAAACATGGGGGTAAAAGTTCCCGGCAAAAACGGGAAAAGTACTCCGGTGTGAACGCGCCTATTAGCATCGCTAACACTCAGAGCTAACCTGTGCTGGAGAGCATGTGTGTGAAGAAGCAGGAAATCAAAAGCAACTCACCTTGTGGTAAACCTGAGAGAGAGAGTAGCTCCATAATGCTTCAGAGAGAATCCTTGATGTGGTTTGGAACATGAAATGGAGTTTAATCACGGCAGCGTTTAGCTGAGTATCTAAATGTATTTTTTAGGGTTATTTATTTTTAAAGCTACAGACCCAGAATCAGCACTTTAGTAACAGCTGAAATAGAGGGGGATGAGGCAAGAATGATCCGTTTGGTTATTTTGAGCAAAACACTTCATAGACATGTTTTTTATATATTTTTATATATCTGTGACCTATAATATATGCCTAGCAATAGTATAATAGGAGACCTTTAAGTGTCAGAATGAATAAACGAGTATATCGTACCCGGTGGAGCGCAGGCTGCCTCCGAGGCTCTTCAGTTTCTCCAGCCTTCGGTTCCAGACCTCCAGCTCTTTGATCCGAGTGTCCAGGTTGTCTGTGAGTTTTGAAAGCTGCTGCACCGCGCCCACGTTCTCCATGAAGATCTGCTCCTGCAGGAGAGGACCAGGAAGTACACGGTTAGACACAGTCCTTGTTAACTGCACAGAGAAACCACTTTCTGTCAGTTTCCTGTGAGATTCTGAACTCAAACTGAGAAGTGGAAGCACAAAGTTATTTTTGACTACAAATGGATAAACTGTTTCGTCTGTTTTACTTGTTCTATGTCCTATATATATATATTCATGTTGTTCTGCTGTTCTGTTCAATAAAGCCTTGAATCTTGAATACACAAATGGGTTTGTATTTACCTGTATTTGTTGTTTTGAAAATAAAACAGGTTTGTGAGACTTTTTACATTGTAATGTTCAATTCAGACACGTGTACGTTTTAAGCATTTGCAAATGGCTTTTCGTTTTTTTGTGGATATGGCTATGTTGACATTTGGAGAAACTATTTTGGGCTTTACTATTCTGTCCTTTTATAGACGAAACCAATAGAAGGGATAGATTGATTCAACAACAATACAACTTTTAGAAAGCTATAGGTAGGAGTCTGATACAAGTGGTCTCATAATCTTTTGTTTATTATCAAGTTCAGTTTTTTCCCCACGGTCATATGTGCACTAAAAGCTGCTAATATTTAAATTATATAAGCCTTCCGTGCAATACGAGGGGAATCGTGCAATTTAATTAATTTATTATTTATTTATGTACATATTCCCCATCATGTCTTTTTTAAGTCCAATTTATTGTTTTTATTGTTTTTATAGTGTCTTGTTGTTTTTATAGTGTCTTGTTGTTTTTATATTGTCTTGTTGTTTTTATAGTGTCTTGTGTTTTTATAGTGTCTTGTTGTTTTTATATTGTCTTGTTGTTTTTATAGTGTCTTGTTGTTTTTATATTGTCTTATGTTTTTATAGTGTCTTGTTGTTTTTATAGTGTCTTGTTGTTTTTATAGTGTCTTGTTGTTTTTATAGCGTCTTGTTGTTGCGTGTTGTCTTGTTGTTGCGTGTTGGCACCTTGAGTCTATTGTAATGTCGTTGTACCTGAACAATAACAAATAAAGATCTATCTATCTATTTGTTGTTAATAATACATTTTAATATGAAAGACATTTTTTGCTATTTGTTGAAGCGTGACTTAAGATGTCCGTTGTCATAGCTACACTGTTGCTATGGACACAGGGCAATAAAAGCCGTGAGTCTTTGAATCCTTGAAGTCAAATGTTGAATTTCACAACAGCACTGAGACAAAGTAAAACAGGACGTTACTTTGTCCACCATGAGGAAGTTGCGGATCTTCTCTCCGTCGGAACAGGAAACGTCTCCGACCTCGGTCACGGCTGACGGCAGCAGCTCCTTCACCTCCTGGGCTATGATCCCTGAAACACCATCGCGTCCTGTTAGAGTCACTCGCCTGCCGTTTGAATAGCGTACAGAAGGCGCGGTCGTCACCTGTCTGGTGGGTGTGGTCGATTCCCATGTTGGAGGCAAACTGGGGTTTATAGTCGAACTCCACGATCCTCATCTGGGTGATTCTCCTCAGCTGCTGCTCCGAGTCGACCTGACGGACAAACAGAAGCCGACTCTTTAGGAATGGATCATTCGATGCCGTCAGACAACGACCTTTAGGCCACCGTCACTAGTTAGGATGTTACGTCTGATAACTTTTTCAAAAGGCAATCATCTTAAAATATAGACGGATTTGTATCGGCCAAATTAAATAGGTTCTTCATCGACTCACGCTCAACCCTTCCACCACGTTTCATGAGAGTTAGTCGAGTAGTTATTCGAAAAGTTGGTGGTTAAAAGACGATTGCATCGGTCCTCTTTCAACATGTGTCCCCTCTTCTTCATGTCTCTCCTACATCAACATGTGTCCCCTCTTCTTCATGTCTCTCCTACATCAACATGTGTCCCCTCTTCTTCATGTCTCTCCTACATCAACATGTGTCCCCTCTTCTCCATGTCTCTCCTACATCAACATGTGTCCCCTCTTCTTCATGTCTCTCCTACATCAACATGTGTCCCCTCTTCTCCATGTCTCCCCTACATGAACATGTGTCCCCTCTTCTCCATGTCTCTTCTACATCAACATGTGTCCCCTCTTCTTCATGTCTCTCCTACATCAACATGTGTCCCCTCTTCTTCATGTCTCTGCTACATCAACATGTGTCCCCTCTTCCTCATGTCTCTTCTACATCAACATGTGTCCCCTCTTCTTCATGTCTCTTCTTCATCAACATGTGTCCCCTCTTCTTCATGTCTCTTCTACATCAACATGTGTCCCCTCTTCTTCATGTCTCTCCTACATCAACATGTGTCCCCTCTTCTCCATGTCTCCCCTACATGAACATGTGTCCCCTCTTCTCCATGTCTCTTCTACATCAACATGTGTCCCCTCTTCTTCATGTCTCTCCTACATCAACATGTGTCCCCTCTTCTTCATGTCTCTTCTACATCAACACGTGTCCCCTCTTCTTCATGTCTCTTCTACATCAACATGTGTCCCCTCTTCTTCATGTCTCTTCTACATCAACATGTGTCCCCTCTTCTTCATGTCTCTTCTACATCAACATGTGTCCCCTCTTCTTCATGTCTGTTCTACATCAACATGTGTCCCCTCTTCTTCATGTCTCTTCTACATCAACATGTGTCCCCTCTTCTTCATGTCTCTTCTACATCAACATGTGTCCCCTCTTCTTCATGTCTGTTCTACATCAACATGTGTCCCCTCTTCTTCATGTCTCTTCTACATCAACATGTGTCCCCTCTTCTCCATGTCTCTTCTACATCAACATGTGTCCCCTCTTCTCCATGTCTCTTCTACATCAACATGTGTCCCCTCTGTGGAAAGAGACTCTGAAAGTTTCAGGAACAAATATTCTCTCTCTTTTTGATCCATTTCTATAAAAACCTGTCTGAAAATGAGCTGATCAGATTTTGACCACTTTATGATGTCACAACAATGTTTTGTCTTAAGTAACCATTAGCCAATCAGCAACCAAGGTAACCCCCCCCCCCATTGAGTTCTTTGTAACCAAATGTCTCTCAGAGGGGCGTGGGGAGGGGCTCCTTATTTTCATCTAAAGTAACAGACAGAGAATCAGCACTTTGGAAACAGGGCTGAAACAGAGGGGATTATGGGTAATGCTGCAATGATCTGTTTGGTGTTCCAGCCAATCAGAGACAGGCTCTGGATATATCTGAGACCTGTAATATATTGATGGAAAACAGTATGATAGGGGACCTTTAGAGTTGTCTGTCCTTGTCTCACCTCCTGGATGTTCTCCTTGGCGCGGCGGTCTGACGGCTGCATCACGGCTCCCATCACTTTGGCATTCCCACAGACGACTAACGCCTCATCGGGGAAATCTGTGTTGATGCCCACTCGACCGTGGCAAACTAAAGCGTCCGGAAAACCCCCCCGCTGCCACAGGGCGTCTCCGTCCATCTCAAACTGACCCGGGTTAGAGGCCTACGGAGGGGGGAGGTCAGAGGTGGGAAGCAGTGGAGTACAAATACTTACACACATGGAACCACCTTCCAGAACACCTGAGGTCTTCACCAACGCCGAGTTCTTTTACATCGAGGCTAAAAACATTACTTTTTTCAGCTGTTTACCCAGAAGTCTTTTAACTTGTTTGAGCACCTGCCGTACTTTCAAAAGGTTTTTTTGATGTGTATCTCTTTTATCATTCGGCAAAGAATTCCACTTCTTTACGCCAAGAGACACTCGTCTGCTTTAGAGTAGTACGTGCAAGCCGATGCTCAACATTTCCTCCTCTCAGATGTGGTTTCTCACCCCTGGATTACGGCGTGTTTTCTTACCCTGACGATGACTTTCTCGGACATTAAAGCCGCGAGGAGGAAGCTTTCTTCTCCTCTCACTGCGGCGTAGAGACCAACCACCATCTGGAAATATCTAAAGACAAACTCAGTCAGTACGTCGCTCTGACAGTTCGTGCAGTCATGAATCCACAAAGTCACGAACTCTCACACCTCTGGTCAGGGTTGGGTTTCCCTTTCTTCCTCATGTTGTTGGACGTCGTCTCGCTAAAGTGAAGTCGGCCGAGCGTTACCTTTGTGATTCTACCGCTAGGAAGACTGACCCTGGAGGAAGAGCATTTCTTTCATTAACACATATTTTTTTAGTTCAGCTTCTGTTAATGCATAACGTAAAGACTGCTATCAACCAACAATATCACATTCCAAAACACTAGCATGTTGCTATCCAATGGTTTCTACATCTTGACCCAATATCTATAACAAGTTAAATGAATGCTCGTTCCATCAAGCACCCGAGGGGTTCGGACTAATAGCTGGTGCATGGGACCATGGCAGGGACTCTTCCTCCGTTATCTACCTGACGGGATGAAAAGCCTTCTTGCTCCGGTCCGGCTGCGACTGCTCGATCGTCACCTGGTGGCTCGGAGACTCCAGCTGTGAGGAGTGAGATATATATTTTTTTTTTGGTGTCTATTCTACAGTACTGCAATATTACCTGGTCAGCGATGGCAAAAGTAAATCCTTTACTCAAGTAGAAGTACACATACTCATGTTTAAAAGTGCTCTGGTGAAAGTAGAAGTACTGACTAAACTTCTTTACTCAAGTAAAAGTAAAGAGGCTTTGAAATGTACTTCAGTAAAAAGTCCCCATAGCTAGCAGCTGTTTTAAAGAGTACCTGACCTCCCTTTATATTAATAGAACAATAATGTCATTGTTAGCTAATGAATGTTTCCATGCTGAACAACGGCAACATGACAACGTTTCCATTGGTCCCTCTTCTTAGAGAAGACCAGGAAGTGATGGATACACGGATCGTGTTCCAATCAATAGGCACGCAATGACTCTAACGAATAATGATCACGCCACCAAACACACATTCAAACTAAAGTAAAGTTTAAACACGAGTATCTCTACTTCTACTTGAGTAAAGGATGTGTGTACTTTTGCCGTCTCTGACTAAATCTACCGTAAGGTTGAAGAGTTTTGGTACCTACCTTGATCCCGAACACTTTTATCTGGAAGTGATCGACGGGCTGCGGGCCGCTGGGTGTTCGGACGAACTGCGGCTCCGCGGCCACGCCGATGTGAACCGTGACTTGGAAATGATTCTTCTTTTGGCAAACGAAGGACTCATCAACTCCAGAAAAGTTGAAACCTTTATCTGTGTCGATGTGGTAGGCAGGAGGACACCTAGAGGAAGCAAAGGTTTAAGGATTCTGTTAGAAAAATCTCACTCGTCACTTTTTCTCAAAATCTAAAAATTCTGACTTTTTCTCAAAATTCTGACTTTTTCTCAAAATCTCAAAATTCTGACTTTTTCTCAAAATCTCAAAATTCTGACTTTTTCTCAAAATCTCAAAATTCTGACTTTTTCTCAAAATTCTGACTTTTTCTAAAAAATCTGACTTTTTTTAAAAAATCTCAAAATTCTGACTTTTTCTAAAAATTCTGACTTTTCTAAAAAATCTGACTTTTTCTAAACAATCTAAAAATTCTGACTTTTTCTCAAAATTCTGACTTTTTCTCAAAATCTCAAAGTTCTGACTTTTTCTCAAAATGTTGACTTTTTCTAAAAATCTCAAAATGATGACTTTTTCAAAAAATCTCAAAATTCTGACTTTTTCTAAAAATTCTGACTTTTTCTAAAATTCTGACTTTTTCTAAAAAATCTCAAAATTCTGACTTTTTCTAAAGAATCTCAAAATTCTGACTTTTTCTAAAGAATCTCAAAATTCTGACTTTTTCTCAAAATTCTCAAAATTCTGACTTTTTCCCAAAACGTTCCCACCCTCAGAATTTCACATTTAAACACGAATTGTTGCTTCTCTACTCACAGTGTTTGGTAGCTGTTGTCGTACAAAGCGCTCCAATGTTCTGGCCGGTACTGATCCCAGGTCAGAAGCTGATAGGATCCTAAAGTGTTTCCTGAACTGCCTCCTTGACTCCCGTCTCCTTCACTAGACGCCTCCATTCCCACCGACGGTTCCTCGCTCTCAGATCTCCTCCTCTTCTTGCTGTCCGGGGAGCTAGAGGAAAAGTGACGATGGTCCATCAACACACAAGATCAAGAATCTCCTGGTCTCGCCTGATGCCCTGAGGCCCTCCAGCTGGTCCATTGCTAATGATAACGGTTCATCATCAAGCACCCTGCACCTAGAATCTGAGAGTCCTTCCTGACCTCTGTGTTTCACTTTGTACCGTGGCCCACTGAAGGGTTCTTCCAGTATCAGACCAAACCAACAAAACCTCAGACACTTCCTACGTAGATGGGACTTCATTTGGTCTGAATGCACTCTGAAGGCTACTTGACTTTTGAGCACCCTTCAAGACAATCGTAAATGTGAAATTCCTGTTTTAAGACATATTTCTGCAGCCTGTCACTCACACACATTAACAATGTCCTTCCTGTTATAACTAGCTTTGAGTAGTTTGTAAGAAGTTTGTAGATATCTATCTTCGCGGTCATCGGTAGATTTGTCTTACTCTCTCATGCTGGTTTATTTCTATTTCTATTTTGTGATGTTTACATTTTAGAATTGTTTTATTTCTACTCTTTTAATTTGTTATCAAATTAAAACCGTTCTCCCAAATTGGGATTAGTAAAGTACGTCTGGCGGCTATATTCCCGTTGAATACGGCTAAACTTTGCCCATTGATGTGACGCGTATACATAGTAAAGTCTGTACTGAACTCGACGTTTTAAGGATATTTAAAATTGTAAATCAAAACAATAAACAAACAGAATCATACGGTCAACCAAAGACATCAGAGCTATGCCATAAACCTCCACCAGGTGCCCTAAATACCATGAACCGCACCATGTGACAACCACCGGAAACAACCATTACGAGTGTGTGTGGTGTTAAATAATGAAGATAATGTAAACAGAGGCAAAGCATGGTGGCTCCGACAGTACAGCCTATCTTCAGTGACAGGTTTCACTCACCAGGTGCGTATCATGGAGGAGGATCCCAGCAGACAGTCTGAAGGGACCACGGGAACATTCGGCACCAGACCCGAACCAGGGCATGTTCTCGTGAAGCTGTTTGGTGATGGCACTGGAGGAGAAGGTGCTGTTGGGGGGGGGTACACCTGCGAGACGCTCTCTGGACTCAGGTAGTGTGTGTGTGGGTGGGGTGTGTGATGGTGTGTGTGTGCAGGTGAGGAACCAGACTTGATGAAAGTGTTCGTGAGGCCCAGATGTCGCAGTTGTTCGTAGGTCACGAGGTCGTGGGGGTCTCGATCCTTAAAGCGACAAGATGACGAGGGGGCGGGGCTTTGTGTTTGCTGGAACAGCTCCTGATTGGTCGGCTGGTTGGACAAATAGGGCGACTCGTAGTGGAATTCTGCAAATAAAGGAAATACAGAATGTGAGGTTAACACTAGAACCGCCAGAGATGTTTTTATACCTAAAACAGCCACCGGGGTCAAATGGACCCGGTATTAGAATGCATTGATTTTCAAGGTAAAAGTATTGCTTTAAGAAACTGTCCTCTCTCTCTCTCTCTCTCTCTCTCTCTCTCTCTCTCTCTCTCTCTCTCTCTCTCTCTCTCTCTCTCTCTCTCTCTCTCTCTCTCTCTCTCTCTCTCTCTCTCTCTCTGTAAATCGTCAACAAATAAAATGTTGATGAACTGTTTCCATCCACCACAGTTATGGCAGTATTAGGAGTTGGGACCTCACACCATTGCACAAGAAGGATTTAATCAAAATCTATTTCGATACAAATGTGAAAAAACACTGGAGGAAACGTTGCAACGATGACTTGTTGATGAACTTAGGGGGTAGCGTACCCTAGCCCATCGAAACACCATTTGTTCCACCCTATGCCAAACGGAAACATCATCTTTTAAGGCAATATTTTGTCCAGAAATCAATTAGTTTGAAAGAAGTTGTACCTGGTATCTGTGCGGGGGAACAGGCCTCAGAGCTGGAGTCAGGAGGAGACTCAGGGAGCATGCTGGGAAATAAGACACAATGTAATAAACGGTCAGAACATTTATATCTGATAACCAGTGGTCGATCAGGACCGGATCCAATTCATTTAATTGATTTTCGTTGCATGTTGTAATCATGTCTCTGGTTGCTAGTATTTTTTCTCAATTCTACTTTTTTTCTTTCTATGCACGTCAGAACGTAGTTTTAGTGTTAATTCAAGTGTTTTAGTGTTGCTGAAATGGGATTTCCCTGCTGTGCAGATTGTTAGGTATTTACAACCTTCCCTCAGCGGATAAGCGACTGTGTCAAGGCCGTTCCTGTGTGTTACATCACTGGATGTGTGTGTGTGTGTGTGTGTGTGTGTGTGTGTGTGTGTGTGTGTGTTCAGGAGAGACCCAGTAGGTTTACCCCGTTACTACAACCATTGTGTTTTGTCTGTCAGCAGGATTGAGAAGATTCAATGCAGTCAGAAAACTCAATTTAGTTCACAGTCACATGTTCCGTAAATTAACTTGTTCAATAACCTAGAGACCGGTGTTTCTCAAACTGTTTCATACCAAGGACTTAACCAATAAAAAAACACTCGCGGACCACCTAACTCCACAAATATCCAAAAACACATCGTTTTTTACAAATCGCCTGAAAATGGTACAAATAAGTGGCAACATGTGTGATGAAGGTGTGGCGCTGGGCTATATCATGCAATCGAAAGTGAAACTTAAGCTCGCTCCATTGCGGAGATATTCCCGCGAGAGTGCGGAAAACTTAAATAAATGTATTTATTTCAAATGTGAAATTTTACCAATATACTCACGGACCACTAGGGGGCGCTCACGGACCACACTTTGAGAAGCACTGCTATAGACGGATTTGGACCGGCCACGTTGAACGGGCTCTCGATGTACTCGTGCTATCTCACACACACTTCACATTAAAGCCGCCAACAGGGGTTTTGTTTTCAGTGTGCTTTGTTGGTTTGTTTTTACTACTGTCTATTTTAATAAAACTCGGTGTCAGGATGTGTTTCGTCTCGGATTACGTGTCAGCTTTAAACACGTGGCGAACAATGTAAAGAAAAACACAAATAAACAACCTTGTTACGATCAGTATGATATCATATAGTCCGGATTAAAATAAAT
Organism: Chaenocephalus aceratus; assembly: GCA_023974075.1. Lineage (NCBI taxonomy): Eukaryota > Metazoa > Chordata > Actinopteri > Perciformes > Channichthyidae > Chaenocephalus > Chaenocephalus aceratus. The sequence continues at coordinate 3,656 of JAMFTG010002221.1, read as the reverse complement.
AGAAATGTGTTTGTTTTGTAACGTTTGTCACAGACTTAAATTCAAAGAACTGACCTTTGACCTTTGACCTTTGACCTTTGACCTCTCGCGGGACCCAACTTTGTCTTAAAAACGTATTCCGTCAAATGTCGTCCATGGAGAAAAATATGTTTCTCTATCAATCAATGAAGTTGCAGTTTCACTGAATGGGTATTTTAGTTTCATAGAGACTTGTTTGTACTTTTTTCGAGTACTGACATGTTTGTTGTTTTCTAGTTAGTATACTTATAAATTAATCTAGAACTGTTATGCAATATACTGTATCTTCTACTACTGGTTGATCCAGACCCAATTCATACACAAATAACACATCAGAAGTTACATTCAGCAGTTTGTAGTGATGCAACTTCTAAGTGTTTTCTGTGACGTGTTGGAAGTGAACTTTGAAGCTCTTTAGGTTTCAGTTTGATTAAGTGTAATTATAGTAGTGAGTAATCATCAGAGAAGTGTGTGTGTGTGTGTCTTACATAGTTGTTGGGGTCCATTTCATATGCTGAGGTAACTGCTCCAGGATGCTCGTATCCACGGCAACAGAACTGTCCAACACACCACTGACATCTGACCCTGACCCTAACACACACACACACACACACACACACACACACACACACACACACACACACACACACACACACACACACACACACACACACACACACACACACACACACACACACACACACACACACACCACACACACACACACACACACACACACACACACACACACACACACACACACACACACACACACCACACACACACACACTTCTGTCTGAGATAGCGTTGTCCTTAAGGAGCACATGAATGATTCTCTAACAGATGATGTAACGAGACTCACCGCTGAAGAACTGCTGCAGAGCCTCGTTCTCTCCGATCACCTGCAGCCGAGGCTCCATGCTGCTGGGAGGACACACACACACACACACACCACACACACACACACACACACACACCCACACACACACACACACACACACACACACACGCACACACGCACACACATTGCAGAGTATTATCATCTGATATTTAAGAAGTGTGTTACATTTGAAATGGCAGAAAGTCTTGTTGCAATTTCCAGATATTAAAAGAGGTCCTTTGAGTTTCTCTGGTAATTATCAATAGTAGCAGTTAAGTGAATACTGTTCAAACAATACCTGTGTTTGTGTTTTATATTGATTTCTCTGTTTTATCCTTTCATAAATGTGAGGACTAAAATGGCTATAAACAAAGGGCTGTTTGGAGTAAACAGGGTTGTATTGCTCTGTGGGGGAGGTGTAGGTATGCAGGACAGGGTGCTCGGGGGATGAGAGTATATTCTGCTTAAGATCTCTAGCATGTCATGTTTCAGGGAAGTCTACATATCTTGAATAGTATATGTGTGGGTTTAATTACTTGTATTAATAATAAGCAGTCTGTGTAACCAGAAGTTGGAGATATGAGAGATGAAATCTTTGTGTTATCTTTGGAAGCAAGGAAATATCCTTTAAACTGAGGTATCTGGAATGTGGGGGTGTGTGTGTGTGGAGGCTGAGTAAACTCCACCCCTTCCTGTTGGTGTTGGTATGAAAGAAGCTGTTCAGCTTTTTGTTCGCTCTCTCTTCTCGCGCTGCCCAGACCGGAGGGTCTTGCAGCACGGGAACAAGGCCAGGAGTAGGCATATTCCTGACATTACGCATATGATATGATATGGCTTTGTATGGTAATGTATTGATTGTATTGCATTGTCATATTACCATTAAAGTAGATTATTGTTTAACGGTTACTTGGTAGCTCTGGATTCCTTCCTGTATGATAACCAGATTGTTAGGGACGCGCGGAGATTTGAAAAGCGGACCAGTAATCTCTCAAAATCTCCATCAACACACACACACACACACACCACACACACACACACACACACACACACACACACACACACACACACACACACACACACACACACACACACACACACACACACACACACACACACACACACACACACACACACACACACATTCAACTTTTAAAGGTCCCCTATTCTACTGTTTCTCATCAATATATCACAGCTCTCAGATATATCCAGAGCCTGTCTCTGATTGGCTGAAACACCAAACAGATCATTGCAGCATTACCCATAATCCCCTCTGTTTCAGCCCTGTTTCTAAAGTGCTGATTCTCTGCCTGTTACTTCAGATGAAAATAAGGAGCCCCTCCCCACGCCCCTCTGAGAGACATTTGGTTCCAACGAATGCACAATGACTCTTTAAAGTAGAGACACTACTACTGATATACACCTGAACATCAGCTGGAGAGGACTCTTTAAAGTAGAGACACTAAATACTGACATACACCTGAACATCAGCAGGAGAGAGGACTCTTTAAAGTAGAGACACTACATACTGATATACACCTGAACATCAGCAGGAGGAGGACTCTTTAAAGTAGAGACCACTACATACTGATATACACCTGAACATCAGCATGAGAGGACTCTTTAAAGTAGAGACACTACATACTGATATACACCTGAACATCAGCAGGACGAGGACTCTTTAAAGTAGAGACACTACATACTGATATACACCTGAACATCAGCAGGAGAGGACTCTTTAAAGTAGAGAAACTACATACTGATATACACCTGCACATCAGCAGGAGATGACTCTGTAAAGTAGAGACACTACATACTGATATACACCTGAACATCAGCAGGGGAGGACTCTTTAAAGTAGAGACACTACATACTGATATACACCTGAACATCAGCAGGAGAGGACTCTTTAAAGTAGAGACACTACATACTGATATACACCTGAACATCAGCAGGAGAGGACTCTTTAAAGTAGAGACGACATACTGATATACACCTGAACATCAGCAGGAGAGGACACTTTAAAGTAGAGACACTACATACTGATATACAACCTGAACATCAGCAGGAGAGAACTCTTTAAAGTAGAGACACTACATGCTGATATACACCTGAACATCAGCAGGAGAGGACTCTTTAAAGTAGAGACACTACATACTGATATATACACCTGAACAGCAGCAGGAGAGGACTCTTTAAAGTAGACACTACATACTGATATACACCTGAACATCAGCTGGAGAGGGACTCTTTAAAGTAGAGACACTAAATACTGACATACACCTGAACATCAGAGGAGAGGACTCTTTAAAGTAGAGACACTACATACTGATATACACCTGAACATCAGCATGAGAGGACTCTTTAAAGTAGAGACACTACATACTGATATACACCTGAACAGCAGCAGGAGAGGACTCTTTAAAGTAGAGACCCTACATAACTGACATACACCTGAACATCAGCAGGAGAGACTCTTTAAAGTAGAGAGACTACATACTGATACACACCTGAACATCAGCAGGAGAGGACTCTTTAAATTAGAGACACTACATACTGATATCACCTGAGACATCAGCAGGAGAGGACTCTTTAAAGTAGAGACACTACATACTGATATACACCTGAACATCAGCAAGGAGAGGACTCTTTAAAGTAGAGACACTACATACTGGATATACACCTGAACATACACAGGAGAGGACTCTTTAAAGTAGAGACACCTACATTACTGATATACAACCTGAACATCAGCAGGAGA
>JAMFTG010002220.1:0-17719 GCA_023974075.1 Chaenocephalus aceratus | reverse complement strand
CACACACACACACACACACACACACACACACACACACACACACACACACACACACACACACACACCACACACACACACACACACACACACACACACACACAACACACACACACACACCACACACACACACACACACACACACACACACACACACACACACACACTTTTATTGTATGAGAGAGGTTCCAGGTTGAATTGAGGCGGATATTGTATATTGAGAGGTTGTTGTTTTAATATTCATGAGAATATTTGTCATTGATCAAATGATAATAAACAAACATTTGCTCAGAGCATATTTGTCCACTCATATGTTGATAAGAGTATTAAAAACTTGAAAAATATATCCTCTAAGGTACATTTAGAAACAGATCAAAAATGATTAATTTGCGATTAACTATGGACATTCATGCGATTAAATATTTGAATGGACTGACAGCCCTAATTAACACATGATAAGGGCGGGGCAATTTTCACTCTTTTGGAATGTTTGTCCATCATAGCCTAATTCAAATTCAAATGCTAGGTTACCACTAGTGTTGCAACGGTGTACCGAGATACCCTGCCGTTAAAACGTTACGATTCCTCCGTTTCATTAGTATCGGTACTTTAAGAATGACGAGGAAAAGTACTCCCCGTGAAAAAGCTCCGTTTAATAAGAGACGTGTGTGTTCAGCGCTCTGCTTCCACTCCCTGCACTGCAGCGTGCCTGCAGTCCCCGCCCCTCCTCAAGCACGCTCTCAGTGCCTCCCCTTTCTCGTGCACGCGGCCACGCGCTAGCTGCCAGAGCATGTGAGAAAACGAGAAGCATGCTGCAAGTGGGAGTGCAACTGCCGCTGCGCCTCGGCTTGTTGACAAAAAAAGACGCCAGAAGTCTGTGAACGGGGCCGTTCAGGTGTTTCAGAGCAGAGCTCCCTGTCGGAGCAGCAGAGCGTGATGTGCACTGAAAAGTTTTTCTGTCGCAATATTATCGTTGAGCAAACTTAACTAGCAAACTAGCATCACTATCTGCTAGGGGTGCAACGGTTCACAAACATTTCGGTTCGGTACGTACCTCGGTTTTTAGGTCACGGTTCGGTTCGGTACGTTTCGGTACAGCAGAAAAAATTATCACAAAACATAACATATTTTTTTAAATTATTAGTAAACTGTGAATAATGTATTCACTCAAATAAATACAAAATATAATAAAATAAACATTAAGGTGCAGCATTTCGATAAACTGAAATAATCTGTATTTGAACTTTACTGTACTAGTACTCACAAAACATAAACTATTAGTTTTAGGGTTTTTAATTATTATTAAACTATGAATATTCACTCAAATATAATAAAATAAACATCAAGGTGCAGCTTTTCGATTAACTGAAATAATCTGTATTTGAACTGTACTGTACTACCTAAGCAGCCAGTTTGACATTATGACTTGCTTGTCATTGTATTTTCATGTTTTTTTAAAGAAAGATGAACTTGTCCACATTGCTTGCCGAAAGGGGCAGATCTGCTGGCACTAGCAATGTCTCCTGCTGTGGAGAACACCCTCTCGCTAGGGACAGAGGTAGCAGATACAGCCAGGTAGCGCTTTGCTAACATGGCAACTGTTGCGAGGTCTGAGTTTTTACAACCCAACTCCTCACCGCGTGTTGTTTTGACGAGTCCTGCTTGAAATCATAACAGGGAAGGAATTAGAAGACACCAGGATACCAGTTAAACAATAATCCGTTTTAATTAAACAAAGTAGTAATAATGCAATACGATATAATATAATACATTACTATACAATTCAAAGAATCATATAAGCAACGTGTGGAGTACTCCCGCCCTTATTCACGCACTGCGGACATCCTGTCGTCTTGTCAGCGCATGAAGAGAGACCCAACAACCAGAAAAACATTTCCCTAATACAAAGAAGGGGTGGCGTTTCATTGGGGAGATACCAAAACGCTATCTCACAGGGAAATCAGCGCCTGGCAGCTTTGAAAGCCACAGGTGTTGGAAGGCACCTCATTAAAACTCAAGGAAAATGTCCCTCCCCATTTGTAAAACTTATCGATGGTTTAACCCAGAAAACATTATCAGGGAATAATCTTTACACTCCAAAACAGAAATCACCCTTAATTCTGCATCTTCCTTCTTCACAAATAGCTTAAAACACTCTTTTGTTAAACAGGTAAAAAGTCAAAGAAAAAACTATTGTGCTCATCTATTTCTAAGAAAAAGGGAACATTGTTTCAGAAATCTATAAAAAACCTCTCTATATTGGAGAGGAAAAATGTACCCTTTTGTTCCTTCAACTATTAACACACAGGAATGTAATAAACTCACACATATACTTATTCAAGATACATAGATTTCCTTAAACCACCTGGCCTGCCAGAGATCTCAAACAGAATTCCTCTCCCCACACCACTCACCCTGTGTTTGCATACCTCGACATCCCCCACTGCAATAAAACTTAGTTTACAGCCCTTTTGGTCTCTCGCCATTTTAGTCCTCACATTTATGAAAGGATAAAACAGAGAAATCACTATAAAACACAAACACAGGTATTGCTTGAAACAGTATTCACTTAACTGCTACTATTTGATAATTACCAGGAGAAACTCAACAGACCTCTTTTAATGTCTGGAAATTGCAACAAGACTTTCTCACATGTATCACACTTCTTTGGTACAATATCTCACATCAATTTCCACACAACATAAGGATATTTGGCGTTTGTAATAGCTTTGGCTCGGTCTGAAGTTTTTGCGAGTGGTGGAGGCTTAAATGCTAGTGGGAGTTGGGTTTTGCACTTCAGTCTTTTGGTACCGGTGATATTCACGTTCGGGTGATGCCTTTTCAAATGAGTGTGCAAGTTTGATGTATTGCCAGCCGCGTAACCAATGTTAGTTGAACAATGCCGACAAACAGCTTTGGTTCGGTCCACCTGTCTTTGTCCGTCATCCTTGTACGTAACTGCGAAACCAAAATGTTCCCAAACCGGAGACTTCAATGATGCTGGAGGATTTTCGAGCTCAACTTTATCTGTGTTCGCCATTTCGAAAGTTCCTCAAATTACTGACTACATTTGAACGCATCCCTCTGACCAGCTCGTCCAATGAAATGACCTGCTCGCTCTATGACGCGTTGATCACAATGGGTGCAAATTACTCTGAATGCTGCGACCGCAGCACCTGAGATTACTTCCAAGAAGTTGTTCACGTTCTCAATTTTTTTACGTTTAACGTTATATGCGTTCGGTACACTTCGGTACACACGTGTACCGAACCGAAGGGCCCGTACCGAATAATTTCGGTATGGGTACGTGTACATGTACCGTTACACCCCTACTATCTGCTAACGTTAAGCTTTAGCCTTCGTTTTTCTATTAGTTGTTTTCATAGGCTATAAACGGAGGTGGTATAAAGTATATATATTGTACTTGAGTAAACGTAGAAGTACTCAGGTCTTGTACTAGAAGCACCAGAGTGTAGGAATACTCTGTTACAGTAAAAGTACTGCATTCAAAATGTTCCTCAAGTAAAAGTATTAAAGTAGCGACAGTAAAAGTAGTCGTTGTGCAGATTGGTCCATTCAGAATAATATATATGATATGTTTTATAATGATTGATCATGAAAGTGTTCTCAAAGCTGGTAAAGGTGCAGCTAGTCTGAATGACTTTGTAGACTGCAGGGTAGCTGGTGGATTACTCCAGGTGGAACTAAGTCTGATTCAACACTTGATTATATTTCACATCATTCCTCCAGATCTGTGAAGTAACTAAAGGTATTAATACATGTAGTGGAGTAAAAGTACATCATTCTACCTCTGAACTGTAGTGGATTAGAAGTACAAGTAGCAAAAGAAACATTGAAATACTTAAATAAAGTACAAGTATCTCAAAATTGTACCCAAGTAATACTTGAGTTTATGAACTTAGTTACTTTACACCAGTGGCTATAAAGATAGAAAGACTAAGCCTTGCACAGAGGCATGAAAATACATTTTCAAAATGCTCAACAGTGCTGCCAAAATGTTAAACTCACTGCTACACAATTAAAATAAATGCTTTTATATATATTTATATTAGATGTGACTCTTTGGCGTTTCTGTTCTTAGTAACACTGCCGCTTTAGTTGTTCTGACTGCTAAAATCATCTGTTATTCCTAATTTTAAAGCCGATATTCCGTGTTTCCCCTTTTTTAAGAAAAGTATCGAAAAAGAATCGGAATCAAACCAAATGTTGGTATCATGACAACACTAGTTACCACAGGTATTTTTTAAAGAACTGTATGTAAAGGGTATAACTGAGTAAATTCTTACACCACCTGTCGTGATCAGCCAGGGACCCGTCTTTGGCAGTCTTGGAGCTGGTGGCCTTGGCTGGAGGCAGAGGCAGAGGCAGAAGCAGAGGCTGAGGCTGAGGCTGAGGCTGACGACCCTCCAGGTAGTCCTGCTCAAAGTTGTGCCTTATTTTCTGCAATAAATACAAATGTGGATTAATTTATTTTAAATGAAAATGGCCAGTCAGTCTGTCTCAGTCCATGCAGATGAAAGTACAGTGACTGTGCCAAAGTCTGTGGTAGTCTATTCTAGTATACAGACTACACATCCCACAGCACATGTTCATGTAAGTGTATTACTTTTTTTGTAGATAAATACTGCTGTTACAAGTCTACTGTAATCTTTCTTTCTCTTTTTGTTGGTAGTATGACAGGAATGTGACTGTACTTGACCCTTTAGCCGTGTTTATGGTGATTGTGCCTTTTTAGGGAATATTGTTACAAATACCAGACAATTAAAATGTCGTGCTGTGCGCTTGAATGTACTAACAGAACTTCCAAGAAGTCTAAAATTATAATATTATACATGTTAAACCCCGTTCGCAGGTGTTTGTGTGCTTGGTAGCTTAGCTTGCTACTTATTAGCCAGCTAAGGACTAACCCTTTATACATACATATACATTTTAGTTTATGATTCAGCCTTGGGTAAGACTTTTATAGTCTATGGCTATGACGCCCATAATGCTAAACGGGAGCAAACGTTAATAGGGGACCCAATTATCCCAGTGGTGGCCGCCGGAGCTAACGGAGCCGCAGGGGGCTTTACCCCCTAAACGCACCAGGAGCGTCTGCGCCGCGCTGCGACATCCTCCTGCGACCTCCTCCTGCGACCTCCTCCTGCGACCTAACCCCCTAAACGCACCAGGAGCGTCTGCGCCACGCTGCGACCTCCTCCTGCGACCTAACCCCCTAAACGCACCAGGAGCGTCTGCACCACGCTGCGCTACGGCTGCGCTACGGCCTGCGCTACGGCTGTGCTACGGCACGGCCTGCGCTACGGCTGCGCTACGGCTGCGCCACGCTGCGACCTCCTCCTGCGACCTAACACACCAGGCGCGTTTCAAAACGTTGCGGAAAGCGGAGCGTCGTGTGTGCAGCCTCGCAGTTGTTGTTGATTTTGGAATATTTCCTGGACATTTTGTACTTCTACAAGTAAGTAGGCTACGTAGTTAAATGGTTTATGTTTGTGTCTGTTTAAATCGGGTTTATTGTTGTTATTTCCTATGTTGTGTTGTGTTGTAGACTACAGACACAGTTAATAATAATTGTAATATTCCAGTTATAAACGACATGAATCAAAGATGTGTTGCTGTATTTTAGTGGTAAAAAAAATATGCATTCATCATCATAATTATTGTATATATATATATAATTGACAGTGCCTGTAAACCGGAGGAGAACGCTGCAGTATTCTCCTACTTGAAAGACAGTGGTGGGGGGGAGGAGAAGGAGCCGGTTTTGGGTGCACCCCCTCAACCAGCAAAGCAGACAACAAGGTGATTTTCATCACTTCCTGCCTGCGCCGCGTTGCGTCAAAAAATAGGATTCATCCTATATGTTAGAAATTCCTTGCGGCGAGGAGCTTCTGGACGCTTCGAGCCGCGGCGCGGGGCGTCTGGTGGAATAGCACCCATTGACTAGAGTGGCCGCGATCCTTACGACCGCCGCGGCCGTAACGCGGCGCAGACGCTCCTGGTGCGTTTAGGGGTTAGCTCCAGCCGGCGTCCTGGAGCTAGCCCACTGCGGCTCCGTTAGGTCCGGGCGGTGGAGTCCGTCTTTTCTCAACGTGTGAATGACAAGCATTAAGAATAACAAAATATAGCTAATTCACTTGCAGATTGTCTCATTTGATTTTGAATGTAACGTTTACATAGGGGAACGACACTGTTAGCAGTAACTTGGTATGCATGTATTTCATGTTAGCTTAGCTTCTTAGCCTGAGCTAGCTCCGTTTACTTCCAGTTCGGAGGCAGCAGGTCCCGCCACTACGTCCATGTATATATACTGTCTATGTGTAGGACCAGTGCGAGACGTATAACAAACAAACAGTCATGACAGTTACCCCCAAAATGGTCCCAATCATCAATGTCAATGTAGTACAGCTGAGTTGTACTGTAATTTTAATAAACAGCAGACTCACCAGAAATTCCCTGGATTTTGGCCGGAAAAGCTCTCTTTCCGTGGTTGAATGTGGCCGAGACCACCTCTCCCAAAACTATACTCGTTGTAGGCCTTTCGTGGCTCCTTTATCTCGGACAACTTGTAGATATTGTAATTACCGCCCTCCTCACACCACTCGAAGATCCCCCACGGACAAGCCACCGACATCGTAACGGTTGAGGAATTAACGACAAAGGCAGCAAAAGCGGACTTCAAGTGTGAAGACGAGAGCTGACTGACTGTAATGTCTAAAGATGACGGTTGGCCCCAGTTAATGTGGGGGCCAATCACAAGTGTCGTTCTCTCACATTTCGCGGAATGAATGAATGAATTTACTGCCAACCAATCAGAGCTGTCGTTTCTCATTGAACTGGCACTGACTGCATGCGCAGCAACTTCCTCAACAATTGATCTGTGTCTGTGTTGTTGATTGATTGTTTTCAAGGGTTTTGGTCGGTTATGTATCTAAAATAATAAAGCAGCACTGACTGACTGATGGCTGAATTGACTGCTCACCGTGACACTGGGGGAAAATCCTCTAACTTTTAGGTGATTCACGACAACGATGGCAAGACGAAATACAGATGCGATTTTTGTGCCAGGCACCTCGCGTCAAAGCAGAATATCTACAAGCACCTTGCAACTGCACACAAACAAAGTAAGTCACAGTTTCTATCAGTTAGATGTACAGTACATTTAGACGAGGCCTAAGTCAAAATCTACTAGAGTCAGTCTAAAAGATACATGTACGTAGAAAGGAAAAAATCCAACAATTGTTGATTCAGATTGGATAATGACAAACAGTTTACATCCATCGTAATCTACCATTCAGTGATGCCATCCACTTCTATTTTATAAATGTGTTAAGAGTATAATGACAGAGGATGTGATTTGTAGAGTTTTTGTTACTTAAATTAGTGGTGGATGGAACAATAATTCAGCAGCGAACTTGAAAACACCTCTGTTATCGTTCACATCAGCTGAAGTGTATGCTCCAAAATACATGGCTATGTTTTATGTGCATTGCAGGTCCAGTGAAAAGAAAGACAAAACTCTACAAAGATGATCCTGTTGTTCCAGTTCCCAAGCGCACCATGCACAGATGGAAACGGCTCACGTCAAAAAAAGGTTTGTGGACAGTGCATCATGTGGTGTAGTCTGTAGAGATAGAATGTTGTTGGGGGGAGGGGATTTTCATTCTATTAGTGAGGCAGCTAATAGCCTTTATATAATCTGATAATCAGTGTTGGGTGTAACGCGTTACTTATGAAATGTGGGTAATATATTACTCGTTATGCCCAGTAACGCAGTTACAACACATTTCAACCCGAAATTAAATGGTGATTTGTTTTTTAAGAATGTACTAACATAGAGACATTCCGACACCAGACAAATTGTGCGGGTAGATTCTTTTGCGGTTATTTTGGTGAAAGTAACTCAAAAGTAACTAAAGTAGTGTAACTCATTACCAGTGTGCGAAAAAGTACACGTCCCACCGTCCGGGACGTGTTATTTACAATATCGGACAAGTAGATCTTTCAATTGACTTGTCCGCCGGACAAGTGACGTTTTTCGCCCTGATTTATTGACAAAGTATTGATAAATTCAGTTTACAAAAGGCAGAACTCATTCGCAAATTGTACGTGTCCGCCATTGTTCGTTTAGAAATGTAGTTTTGGTTCTGCTTGTCGATTCATAAGGAAATGCATCTCGCCGCTTTCTGTACAGTTAGACGGGGCGGGGCGGGGCGGAGCGGAGCGGGAAGTGTAGCACAGTGGCAGGGTTGGGAAGCAAAACTCGGTTCCGAGTAGGAACAAATAACAATTGTCCGGTCCCGGGATTAATAAGAGTTGTGAGGACAGGAGGCGAGGCCGAGCCCCGCGGACTGCAGCTCTCTCATATGCTCCGTATCAGCTGATCGCTGCACGGTGCAGCTCAGCGTCTCTCTCTCTTTCTACACACAGCGCATCCGCTGCCCGTTTAACAGCCTCATCTTTGTCAAACTTTCTTATGTTCTTTCTCTAACACGTAATGAAGGTTATTAAGCGTTTTAGCTCATGTGTTTGTAAAAGTAAATAAATGTGTGCAAGCGTCTTTGAGTTGTAAAAAAGCGCTAGGCCTATAGGCTATAAATATAATGTATTATTATTATTATTATTATTATTATTAGGCCTATGTGTTGGACATGTGTGGTTGGACTCTGTCTCACAGGCAGGCTGCAGTGTAATATCAGAGGACACTGGGCCAATTGTACATTCTCAAACTGCACCACTTAGAACTAACTAAACAATGCAGAGATTATTTTTATATAATTGTATTCAATAACTGTAAGAAATTCAACAGTATGAAGTGATTTGTTAATGTTTTCATAAATATATTTTTCTCCCAGTTTGTCATGGGACTTATTTTGACCCTCTCAAAGAACTGGAACTGAGAACCGAAAATAACCGGAATCGAAAAGCAGAACCGGAATCGTTAAAATCCAAACGATACCCAACTCTATGTGTGATGCAGTAAAATCTTACCGCTCACTTACGTTAGCGGTGTCATAAAAACCGTGGGAAAGTGTAAAATACGATGACGAAGAAGAAGATTCCAGTGGCCCCAATTTTTGTCCATTCTGGACAAGTGAAAAATGTATTCGGACAAGTAAATTGCCAAACTCACTTGTCCATGGACAAGTACTCTCTAAAAACTTTTTCTCACACTGAATTACATTCAAAAGAGAGTAATAAGTAATATGTAATATATTACATTTTGGAAGTATTTGCCCAACACTGCTGATAATAGGCAACATGTAATATTATTACTGTAAAATGGGAAATTTTGGTGTGCGTTGGTTTTATTTTATTTTTAAAACGGCAGCAAATATTACTTTCTAATATATAGTAATGGGTTTTTTTCATTTACATTTTCATTTTTTGTTGTGGCTTGTAATCAATCATTATACTATGGGAAGGTGCACTTCACTCCTATATCTTATTTAAATAGGCCAACAATACCAGTGAACAAAAGTACTCTTGTTTTACTTTACAGACCCAAAGCCGGCATACAAGCACCCATTGGACAGTGGCAGTGATGACAGGCCTGATGAAGGAGATCACCTGTCCTTGGATGTGGATGACAGCGGTGGTGGTGACGAGCAGCACTATGCTTCCTTGGATGTGGAGGACATGTCTGACACTGGTGGTGGTGACGAGTATCATCATGCCAGGGCTTTCTTGGATGTGGGTGACATATCTGACACCAGTGGTAGTGATGAGCAGCATGCTGCTTCCTTGGATGTGGGCGACATATCCGACACCAGTGGTGAGCAGCGTGACTCTGATGGTGTTATTAGTGTCAACCTTACAGACTCAACGAGCATGAGCACAGACTTGTCAAGTATGAACACAAGCTCAGATTCAGATTCTTCAGATTCGGATTCAGATTCATCAGGGTCAAATTATTCTGCTGGGACATCTCATGATGCAGATTCTTCTGATATCCAGAAGATCCATAAACTGTCAATTTTGTCATGCTTTTTGAAGCATAAATTGTCAGCGGCAGCCTCCAAGGACATGCTGGGACTAATGAAAAAAATAAGCCCTGAATCAGCCGTGTTGAAGGACATCAAGTTTGAAACTTTGTGGAACATAGCTGGGAAAAGCAGCATGACAGAAGTTCATTATTGTGAGCTGTGCAACACTGTCTTCCCCGATGATCTGGAACAGTATCGCTGTGCAACCCACAACTGTCCTGGGCTTCGGTACTTGGGGGCACTGCCCAAGCAGACGCAAAAGGGACGACGACCAAGGAAGTTTTTTGTGGTGGCAGATGTTGCCAAGCAGCTGACCAACATACTCGAAGCTGAAGGTAGCTTGCAAACTTATGCAAACAACAATAATGTATTATTAACGTGTTAAATTGGACAAACATTATTTTTGAAGTTTAAAAAAAATCCACATAATTAATACAAATACAAATAATGTTCCAAACATGTTTTGACATCACAGCAGTGGTATAGTAAACATTCACTCACTTAGTAACATTCATGATGCTATACATTTAATACTATTCATTTGAAACAAAATTAAAAATGGTGTACTTGCCTATTTTGCAGGAGTCTGGGAAGCAGTGCAGACATCCAAAGTGGCTGCATCAGAGAGAAATGACACCACTGTGCGTGATGTAACGGACGGCTCCTGCTATCGACAACTCTTCGAAGATGGTGGATTTCTGTCTGGTCCAGGAAATTGCAACATCACAGTGATAGCGAACACAGATGGGCTGAACCTGTACCAGTCATCAAGAGTTGAACTGTGGCCAATCTTCTTGACTATCAATGAACTGGAACCACAGAGGCGGTTTGCAAGACAAAATATTGTGCTTGCAGGCATCTGGCAGGGAAGAGGGAAACCACCATTTGAACAGTTCATGGGGGCATTCACCAAAGAGATGAACAAACTGTACACCACTGGCTTTCAGTTTGTGGTCGATGACCAGACAGTGACTGCAAAGCTGGCTGTCCTGTGTGCAACAGTAGATCTGCCGGCCAAAGCAGGCATCTGTCACAAACGAGCTGAGGACCAAAATGCAGAACACGGGAAACCAGGGATAGTCGGTAATCAGCTTTATTGAAGGCAATAGGCTGGTAGGAGACAAAACGGCAGATAGTAGGCAAAGGGCTGGTCGGGGACAGGCGAGGGTTCCAGGAGAAAGCAGGACGGGAGTCGCAGGTACAGAACGGGTCAGGGAGCAGGCGAGGCAGGCTGGTCAGGGACAGGCAGGGTCGAAACCGGGAGAGCAATCTGGAAGGTAATGCGGGAAAGACTGGCATGCTGCAAAGTACGATCTGGCACTGAGGTGAAGGTGAAGTGGGCCTAAATACTAATGGAGCTGATGGGTGCAACAGAGTGAGAGAGAGACAGGGTGTGACTACCAGGTGACTAAGGAAAGTTAATGCAGAAAAATAGGTGAGTGAGAAAGCAAACTGTGACAGCATCATGAACATGACATTGTTCAATGGAGCGGACGCATGCATCACATGTAAGGAACCGGGACTTGTGGTTAGGCAGGGCAAAGGCCATGCCCGGTCTTACCCCTACAGAGAAGCAAACCAACGATATGCTACGAGACTGCATGTAGACGTCCTAGCAGCCATGCACACTGCAACACCAAAGAAACGAGTACAGGGTTTCAAAGGTGTCTCAGGCTTGTCAGAATTGCAACAGTTCGACCTTGATGATCCTGCAAGCAGTCCATGGCACAGGGGATGTCACCAAGCAAGTCATCCGCTTCAAAGAAACCCAGGGTGTCCTCAACAGAGAAGGTGGTACCATCACAGACAGGACAAACTGGTCAAAGGTGAACATGGTTCAGGCCAACTGTGGCACTGCAGGTGCACTGAAACCAATGTCTGCTAGCAGTGAACTGTTGGTCAAGACTGGAGCATCAACGTCCGCTGTCTTGCGGAAAACACTCCGAGTGAAGCTAGAACACCAGAAACTTTATTCGGAGGAGTACCCTCGAATGAGGCGGCGCGTCTGTCATGTTGCCGTGCTTGATGATGGCAGGTTGGCGTCAGTGAAATATTTCATTCTGAATTCAGAGGCGAAATGCATTTTTGCATTCATTTCATTGATGGAAAGGGATACAAACCGCCCTTCAATGCTGCAGTATGCAGGCAACCATCTTGTGTTGATCAAGAAGGCGGAACATGAGGTCACAACAGATGTTGTGTCTGTAAATAGCATCAGAGAAAAACTGTTATATATTGATACAGGTACAAGACATGTATTTGTCGCTCAGATTCCAAACCTGTATGGACGCTCGGTTTTCAAATAAGAAGCATTTCCTCAACTGTGGGACAATTGTGTTGTAGCCAACAGTGTGCAACCTGACTATAAACATTGTCCAGCCAATTATGTGTGTGGGGTGAATTCTCAACTTAAAGATTATTTCATGTGTACACATGTATGCAACAGTGTAATTGTAATGTACTCTATGTACCTGATTAGAATATGTATTTATTTATTCCATGTACATGTTGTATCATAATGCATGTACAGTGTATCTTAATTTAGTGACATTTCTAGTCAGAATGATTAAAATCAGTTTCAAATTCACTATTGTTTTGTTTTAAGATTAAAAGTTTTAAAAAATAAAGAAATGTTCAAATAGTAGATGAATATTCAAGAGGTCTTTAAAATCATCACACTGATCATCCAAAGTTCATAAAATGCTCATAGTCATGAAAAACTCATGCAAACTTTTTGGGGTTTTAATTATAATGTTGTGATTGGCTGGATCATGAAAAGTTCATAAATTGCTCATAAAAGTCTGTCATGAGCAAAACAGGAACTTTATATGAATGAACAATGTTCATAAACATTTCATGAACTGCTCTTTAAAATGGTTCATGAGCATTTTAAGAATGTTGGTTCATGAACATGACAAGTGAACATATAATGAGTTGTTCATGAATGTTTCATGAGTGCTCATGAACAGCTCATAAAGTCATGAACTCCATCTCGCAGGGGCCATATGCACGCAAAATCGGACTTCTGCGTATCTATTGCACGCCTTTACAAAGTCGTACATTTGTACGCAGACTGAAGAGAGTGGGCTGGTGACACAGTCCAATAATCAGTGTTGAGTGTAACAGAAATGTATTGGTGTAATGGTGTTTTGTTTTTTAAGAATTCACTAACATCGCGAGACATTAGTAAGCCTGGTGTTTCTGTAACCAGTCAGGCTGATCTTGATGAGCCTGAAGGGTGTTCTTTTCCCCATGATGGCCAAGTCGCTGCACATTATCCCGCTTATTTCACGGCCAGATACTAAACAAACCAAGGACTCGATTCCCAATATTAATTGAAATTATTTTATTGACTTAAAAAAACACCACATTCCACGGCGCACCAACGGCTGGAACTGCGACAACAACAACTTTACGGCAGCACTGTCCAACTCTGTGAACAGTTTCTGATCCACTAACAAGTCCTTAAGCTCTGCAGAGCCCATACCGTGTTCCTGTTAGTGTTTACTTCCTCTCTGCCTTCTTCTGTTCATTTATCTGACGTCCAGCGCTCCGTCTTTTTACTTTCTCTTTCTTGATCCTCCTTAGCAACGGAATTGACCAATCAGAATCGAGTATTCAACTAAGCCTTGTAATACAAGTTGCCTTAAGGGCCTACACAGTTGCTGCACTAAACTACATTTGAGCATTTAAAATACCTAACCATTATTTTTGCGGTTATTTTGGTGAAAGTAACTCAAAAGTAATATAAAAGTAGTGTAACTCATTACATTTCAGAGACAGTAATATTGTAATGTAACTTATTACTTAAAAAAGACAGTAATAAGTCATGTATTACATTTTGGAAGTAACTTGCCCAACACTGCCAATAATACCGTGCTAAGTAAATCAAGGTTCTGAAAATAATGTCATATTTATCAGTAGCAGGCTGTTTATTTCACACCCAGGCCTTCAGTAGTGTCCTGCCTGAATTATCCAGCTCTTAATACCATCATCATGACGTCACGGCCATAGAAACCATTAAAAAGGTCCGCACACATAACCCCCATACTTGCAAAACTACACTGGCTCCCAGTCCACTACAGGATCCAGTTAAGGTTCTGCTCCTCACGTACAGAGCCCTGAATGGACAAAGCCCAAAAATACCTCTGTGACCTCATTCATACCCAGACATCTACCCGCTCTCTCCGCTCCAGCCACGCTCCTCTTCTCTACATCCCCCGCACACGTCTCCGAACAATGGGAGACCGAGCCTTCTGCTCATTCGCCCCGCGCCTCTGGAACTCCCTCCCAGATCAGCTGAGATCTGCCCCTTCCACCGAGGTCTTCAAAACCGGCCTTAAGACCCTCTTCTTTCGGCAGGCCTTCCAATAAACTTTGAGCACGGTACACCTGGAGTACTGCCATTTTTATCGCTATCTCCGACTTTATTTTTGTACTCTATTTTATATTTTATTTTTTGATTTCTTATTATCTCAAAGCGTATCAGTATCCCTTGTTGTGAAGCACTTCGAGATTTGTCTTGGCAGATGAGAAGCGCTATATAAATTAAATATATTATTATTATTATTATTAATATTATACAGAAACGCAGAATAACAGGGCGTTGCTTCAGACAGGTTTCTAATGCAGCAAAAACCAATGCCGTTATTAAAGCAGGAAACCCAACTAACACAAGTCTCCTTTCACTGCCGTCACAGCTGCGCCACACACGTTGTCTCTCGCAGCAGACGCATCCATTTTTACTTAACCAGTTAAACCCCACGGCAAAACGCAACATCTTGCAAGAAACAGCGTCTGAGGGCTTCTTAACATTTGACAAACTATGAATGTGTCATACTCACTTAAAGGGAAGAAACTCAGCTATCAGACACTATTAACAATATTTAGCTAAATGAAACAAAAGGGTAATAACAAAGGCTCTGAATGAGCCCTCAGCGAAAAATGCTAACACGCTTAGCACAGAACTCAAGGTAAAATACTCTTATTACTTATCGGATCTGCACAAACAAGATATTGATTAGCAAGCTGAGGTTCCACAGATTATTCCACAGTATCATCAGTGAGCGACCAGAACTCGCGACATGGGAAGCAAAACCAGACCTCACACCACGTAGCTTTGAGGAGCAAACGCGGCCAATGTGTCCTACCTTCAGCTGTTTCTGATCAAACGTTGTGTTCAATGGCATTACAACGAGAACAATGCGTGTGTCACTTTGAAATGATTACTGATAATCCATCATTCCATTTTTATGTCAATAACGGAGATTTCATATTAGCTGCTACGATAGCCACCAGAGTGTCTGTGAAGC
This sequence comes from Chaenocephalus aceratus, assembly GCA_023974075.1. Classification (NCBI taxonomy): domain Eukaryota; kingdom Metazoa; phylum Chordata; class Actinopteri; order Perciformes; family Channichthyidae; genus Chaenocephalus; species Chaenocephalus aceratus. The sequence continues at coordinate 2,403 of JAMFTG010002220.1, read as the reverse complement.
TATCAATTGAGCGGCCCGACCAAGCAAGGAGGCAGAGGCAGCACGTCCCAAATATAACCCGGTGTGGGCATTTATTACAGCATGAACACAATACACACAGCCTCAATCCTGCTGCTGCTGGTCACGTGGGCACAGCCTGCAGCCACCAGGATCTCACACACACTACCTGCCTCCTAACAGACAGGGCAACAGAGCCTAAATACACACACTAATCAGCAATTAGACACAGGTGGGGGGGGGGGGGGGGAGGGCACCGGGTGAACATAATCAAGAGTAACACACATGGGGAACGGGAAACACTTTTCAAAATATAACCACATGTGCAAAAGTACAAGGCCCGAAGCCGTCAGTCCACAGTGACGAAGTTACCTTCGTCACATTGCTTCACAGTGTATGACAGCTTCCGGTTCCGGGGCATTCTGGCTCCGCATCACTCATTCACCAATGGGTAACGTTTAGATGGATTTGAGGAACATCCCCTCGATTCTATTGGCTCTAACGGTTCAAAAGAGATGTTAATCATCAACATCGACCGAGAGGGGCCAGAGATATGGAAAATGCAACCAAATGACCCCAGAAGTGGTTTTTTTTTTTCTAAATCTCTGTAAAAAGGTCAAATGTCACTTATTTTTGCATCAATCTTATATGTTATAGTTTGGATTCCTAAAGCTTTCAGTCTCCGATCCCATCATTCAAGGGTGGTTTTCACTAGAAGTAATGTTTTTTTTATTACTATGTTCATTTTGAATTGACTTTAAATAAAACAATTCTATATTGATTCTGACTTTTCTACATCCAACTCACAGGTTTATCATTGCTTTGAGAAAACAGATTATCAATTTTCCCCTTTCAGAAGTGAAGATATAGCCATTTGTTCTGGGAATGTCATTTTCGAGCCTGAGGCCCTGAAAAACAGGCTTAGGGCTTAACAGGTTAATCAAATGACAAGAAAATATCAAAAATGTAAATAAGTCATTATAGCCTATACTCACCAATACTTTTGATTATTTATACAAAAAATGTATCCTCCTTTCTTTCCGGAAGAAGAGTTCAGTTACTCTGCTGGACAGATAATCTGAGTGTTCCAGTTCCAATAATACGTCCTGTTCTTTAGCCATGGAGGCTGAGGGCCAATGTATTGTTGTAGTCAGCGAGTTGGAAGTGGTGTTAAACCTTTCCCCGGCTGCGACAGGCTTGCTAGCTTCACCAAATCCATTTCTCCTCTGCCGTCAGCCATTGTCGTTTGAAAAAAAACTGCTTTAAAATGTAAACTCAAATAGTTTACCTTGTGCAGGTTGCTAAGGACGCGACAGATGCCATTTACAAGCAAAGGACGAAATGCCAACATAATCTTACGCCTGCTAGACGGCCCTAGTGTCACCAACTCGAAATCTGATTGGTCAATGCAACAGTTTCATTGCCATTTATTTTAAGCTATGTTAAGTGCCTGCACTCTTGGTTCCGAAGGCCTCAGGCAGATGTCTTTGACCCAGTAACACATTCTGACTTAAATGTGATTGGATAACATTGGCAAACTTTACTGGACACAGTGCAACACAAAAAAGCTATTAAACTATGAAATGAAGAGAATAGACTATTATAAATAATGATGTTAATGAAATAACTATATTAACTGGTTGGTCAGTGATTCTTATAGTTTTGAGAAGGCATTGATAAAAAAGGAAATGATAATGGACAACTTCCAGCTGGTTCGACCAAATCCACTTCAAAAATGAAGAGAGCAGATGTAAACATGTTGTATGGATGTGCAGCATCAGATCCAACATGGCCGCTCTTTAATGTAATACAGGGGGACAATGAAAGGCTACCTTATCCTGTTTGATAGGAGTATGGGGCTACACAAAAACGTTGGTCACCACTGTATTGGGGTAAAAGGACCATTATGTATTTTTTAAATTACCCTTTAGGGCAATTATAGAAAAGTGTAGACAATACAAATGCAATCAAATCAATTCGCACTGAATGAATGCATTTCAATACAGAAGCAATTTAGCTGCCATTTTCTATTCAAACATCGGGACAATGAGGACAAATGTATTAAAACAATGTATTGTAAGTAGCACAAGAAGAAGAAAAACCTTTTGCATATGTACAACCCTGACTTCCATTGACAGTCTGTCCACAGGTGTCTGCAGGACTGAATGAAAACACAAACAAAGACTTGAAAACAATACCAAACTTTGCTTTGGTAAGAAAGAAGAAAAGAAAAGGCAGAGACAGAAAGCGGACGCCTGAGCCAAACACATGTACCTCAGGCTTTGGTTCTGCAATGTGTATTACTGGCCAGCTGTCGCGAGCATCACCAGCACACACAGAGTTAAATAGCCACTCCTCAGGCTAGCTTTCCACACACATTCCAAAGATAAGAGCTTTGAAAGCCCG
>JAMFTG010002219.1:0-42470 GCA_023974075.1 Chaenocephalus aceratus | reverse complement strand
GGAACTTTGTTACCGAGAGGGAAAGACATGCCGGGGCCTTTCTGTCCAGTTAAAAGAAATGAAAAAGCTTGCTCACTTAAGAACGAGAGGTTTGATATAAGTGCATTTTTTAAAGCCTTGGGAGGGACGGGCAGATTTTGATTAAAGGGGCCTTCTGCAATTTTCAGGTGTGACATGTCTCCACGCTTTAATGTTCAAAAAGCTCTTTATTTTCTTGTGTAAGCGTGAGTGTTACATAGTGATGTCACTGCCGTCTTTAACTTTGGGATGAAAAGCCTTTGCAGACATGCACTACAGGAGAGAGAAGCCCCACCAAGCAGCATGGGGACCCTTTAGCAGCATAAGACTGACGGTTGTGAGGCCTCGTCTGAAGCGCAGGCTGAATAAGACACACACACACACACACACAGGCTGAATAAGACACACACACACACACACAGGCTGAATAAGACACACACACACACACACAGGCTGAATAAGACACACACACACACACAGGCTGAATAAGACACACACACACACACACAGGCTGAATAAGGACATGGCGGAGACTGTGTTGTTAACACAAGCGTGACTTTAATGTTTCTGAATAATTCAAACACGTAACTCCACAGGACGAAGGGACGTGGTGATGATGATGACGGAGGAGGAAAGTCTATATGCTCTACTTAAGAAATCCCATCGACAGAGTGGGAAGCGAAAGGAAAGGAAAGGAAAGAAGGAAAGACGGGAGACAAGGAAAGTAAAGGACTAACATGTGAAAGGAAAATGGGGTGACGGAAAAGAGAGGGATGGAAAACAGAAAAAACCAGGAAAGACGAACACACACACACCACACACACACACACACACACACTTTTCTGGGTTCCCGAGCACGAGTAGTTTGTGATGACGGTTTTTTGTAAAAAGGAAGTAGATGAAATATTTAGCAGCACTTGAGGAGAGAGCTGTCGACTCCACTCTACTTCAAACAACCAGACAGAAACTCTTCTGTTAAATAACCAGAATTATGTAATTCATCAAAACGTCCTCTGCCATTTTAAATGCTTTTCAGTCCACGGAAAATAAACATGTGTGTGTGTGTGTGTGTGTGTTTACGTTCAGGTTTTACGATCCATGCAAACAGGTTAGTAGGGACATTGATCTTGGGTCAAAACCTGATTTTATTTTTTATTTTACCGTAATATTTAACGACTACCGACCTGGAAGTAACTGGCCGTTAGCCTCTATCGTGTGTCCTGAATCATTCCCAATCGATCCACCAGAAATATGAACCGTAATTTATCCAAATGTTTGTATTAAGCGTTTCAGCATTTCTTTCCAGGAATTGCGTTCTCTACTTTCTTGTTGCGTCTCTATTTCATTAAGACCTAGTGGACACGCGTGCAGGCCTATCATATCACGTGCTGTACACATCAATAATAATACATTTGATTTGTATAGCGCTTTTCCTCGTGCCCAAAGACGCTTTTACATAAAATCAGAAAACAGAAAGAAAACAAAGAAGCATAAAAAGTAGTCCCAATCCAAGTGTGAGTAAAGTGTGTGGGGGGGGGGGGGGGGGATATTGAAATCTAGAGTGAATAAGTGAGTTTTGAGAGAAGCCTCATCCCAATACCCCTCCTCGACTCCTCTCTTCCCCTCCTCCGGAACTCGACCCGGAAATCGATCAAGACACTCCACTTTGAAGGACGTCCAATAGCTGAAATGCACACGGAGGAGTCGAGGAGGGGTGAGGGAGGAGGGGTGAGGGAGGAGGGGTGCCGGAGGAGACGAAAAGGAGGATACACGCGAGCAGACTACGCGGAAGTGTTTTTCACTACTCGCGTATATAAGCCCCGCCCCCACCTTCACAGCTGGTCCATTTCAACAGAGGAAAACCCACAACTGGAAGATGAGTGCTCACAGCTCCGTGGGAATTATTATGTGCAATTCATTTCTAAAAGGCTTCACATTACTATCATTATATTTTTATTTAAATGTAGGCTACATTTTACACCAAAACGGAACACAACAGCAGGACCAACCATCATACATTGAATTCCTTGACTAACAAGAGAAAGATTCATTCATTTAAATAAATATTTAAACCAAACGGGCCGGTTCTAAGGGTCTTCAGTTCAGCCCGATGAGAGGGGAGACAGCTGCACATGGCGTCGTTTAAGAGTGATGTTTGAGTGAATGAGGACGTCCCAATGAATACCTGAGGACTCCTCTGTCCTCGCCAGAGGCGGCGCTAGGGGGTGGCTACTTGGGCTCAAGCCCCGGATGTTTTCTGAAAAGCCCCGGACCCCCCGAGAGGAGGCGACGACCCCCCTAAAGGATGTTCGGTCCACCCCCCACTTATAAAAAATAGCACTGTACCCCTGCACCCCCCCATCCCCCCACTGCGCCCTACGACTCCTGGGCTAAGCCCCGGATCTCCTACAATCCTAAATCCGCCACTGGTCCTCGCGTCACCTCCTCGTGTCTCTCGCTCGCATCTTACGGAGGCGGAGCTAAGACGCAAGGAAGGGACGCGAGTGAGGGAAAGGAGGAGTCGAGGAGGGGTATCGGGATGAGGGTCTTTGAAGGATGTGAACACCGTTTCAAAGTCTTGAGTACGACGGATTTTTTGAACTTTCCGAACTTGTGTCATTCTTCCACGTTGGGCGTCTTCCTGCATCATTCCTCTTCCTCCTCTTCCTCCTCTTCCTCATACGCTCTGTCCGGATGTGTTTCTGCGGCTGCATTTTAACGTAATATCTTATGAACACCGATCTGGAAGTAACTGCGACCACGAGCCTCTATAACTGGCGTCTCTTACTCATAAGACATTCATAACTTTCTAATTCCAGAAATATGAACCTCAAGTCATCCAAACGTTTGAATTAAGCTTTTCAGAATCCAGCATTCAAACCGCAATCATTCCAGGATCTACTTTCTTATCGCGACTCTACTTTTAATAACACATACAGTGGAAATACGTGCAGGCCTATCATATCATGTGCTGTACAAGCGAACACCTTTTCAAAGTCTTCATTACGAAGGATTTTCTTTTACTTTCCGGACTCGTGTCATTCTTCCACGTTGGGCGTCTTCCTGCAGCATCCCAGCATCCCTGCGCTCCTCTTCCTCCTCTTCCTCATCCGGTACGCCCTGAGGCTGCTTTCGGAGCAGACGGACTGCCTCAGCGTCCGGATGTGTTTCTGCTGCTCCCGGATCTTTGACTCCAGGTGGGATTGGATCGCCGTTCCCAAAGACTCCAGGTCCACCGAGGCGCCGTAAACTTCCCACGTTCTTCCCTGGTCGTCCCACACCACTTTCTGAGGCCTCCCGACATCTTCCTGTTCCTCTACGTCCACTTCCACTTCCTCCTCAGTTTTCTCCCTTCCTACTTCCTCTTCCCAGAAGCTCTCGACGCTAACGCCTCGGTTTTGTCCGAGTCGTAGCTCCGATGTGGTTTCGGGGTTTTCCCGGAAGCTGTACGTACGCAAACAGGCGGGAAGGGAACTTGCGCGATCGGTTTCTCCGGATTCAGACACCGATTGGCTGCTAAGTTCGATATCGATCTTGCAAATGTGCTGGATCATCGTTGGTGAGATCAAACTACTGGAGGAAGGAACTCCCGTTTGCAAACTTGAGTCGTTGGAAGTCAAGCGTTCGACCTCCACTTGGACGCCCACATCTCTGCGCTCACCTCCCCAGGAATGGAGCCCCAAACTCGGGTCAGTCATGGTCGCTTCTCCCTCCTCACTGGAGGTAGAAAGTGGAGGGTAGATGTAGTACCGTCTTTCTGTTCGCCTTCCTTCCTACTTTCCTCACCCCTTGCCGGTAGAGCGTTGTTGGTATCTGTGTCTCCCAGGTGACTCGGCGGGGCGCCGTGTTTGTATCATCACATCCACCCTTTCTTCATCGTCGACATGCCTCGTGGATGTCTTCGTTATAGAGTCAAAGGTGAGCCCCGAGACAGGCTGGTATAATGGGATGTCTTGCTGGTGTTCGTTTCCACGGTGGACACCACGGTGCGGATGCTCGTGTCATCGTCAGGGAAACGGTGGTTCTGATTTTGGGGCTGGAGGTTGCCAAAGGAGCCACCGGGCCTGAAGTTAAACAAGGAAAACAGGTTGGATTAAGACGACCGATGATCCAAAAGCGTGGCGATGATAGTATAACGTTTTTACTATGGGCGTCACGGTTCTGAAGCAACGACTTAAACCAAACCAAAACGTCCACAGGCCTGTTGTCTGTTTTACGTTGAGTTATTTTACTATGTCGACCATTGAGGAAGATCATTTTTAATTTTAGGCCGACTTCAAGGTTCAAGGTTCTTTATTGTCAAACTAACATAGCGAGTAATTATGTCGTTGAAAATCTTAGGTCACCGGCTTCTCCAACAATGCAACACAATAAGCAGACAATATTAAAGTATATTATATTAAAATATGTTTCAGTATTATTGACATATTGTAAACTTCTGGTTTTAACTGAACTTTTGATTCGATCGATCTTTACACCTGAGCTTTTAAAGATACATTATGTTTTTCACTTTACTTTTTGTCAATTATGTCTCCTAAAATAAAATGGAATACTTTGATTACCTTGAGCAGAACCAGGACTCTTCAGGACTTCCCTTGTTGGTCCAGTTGGACTAGAACCAAGAGTGTTGCCAGAACCGTAAGCAGGACTCCTATTTCCTGGACTTGGTCTCGGAGGAGGAAGCGACGAAGAGGGAGACAAATCTGCCAGAGCCAACGTTGAACTGGACCGAACTGGTCCCGAGTTAGAATAATCGAAACCAGCTTTAGCATCTGGAGTAGCTTTAGCACTGGAGCTTGCTTCGTTGAGGTCTTTGGATCCGGTTCTAGACGTCAAGTGGGTCGCAGATTCAACAAGGTCCGTCTTAGAGGCAACCAGCGAAGGTTTAGAAGTTGAACGGGTCGGACCGGCTTTCAACCGGGAACTGGCTTGAAGGTTTGAAGGATGTTTAAGATCCAGGTTGTCCTTTGACCCCGTGCCAGATTTCAAACCCACATCTGTCTTAGAATCGGGACTGGTTTTGCTCACTTTGATTCAGTAGCCGTTTTAAAATCGAGGCTATCTCTGGAACCTGTCCCAGACGTACGAAGGGCACTGACTTTGGAGTCTAAGCTGTCCTTCGATCCCGAACTGGTTTTGGAAGCAGAACGGCTCTTCGACTCCAGGCTCTCCTTGGACCCCGATGCGGTCTTAGGGTCAGGACTGGCATCTGCACTGGTTTTTGATCTGGAACCAACACTTGAATCTTTCCCCTCCGGTTTCTCCGTAGACCCTGATGTGTTTCTGCTGCTCGTCCCGGAAGAGTTCCTCTGTGTTGATGGTTTGGGACTGACAGAACTCGGTTGAGGATTCTTGGCACTGAGCAGAACCATCTCCGCCTTTTGATTCGGAGGTTTTGGCGTCTCAGAACTTTGGGTTCTTGATTCTTGCCTCGCTGGGTCTTGTTTTGGAGCTTTAGTGCTAATTGGGGTTTGATTGGCGGGTTTTGGACTGTTTGAATTCTCCTTCTGGTTCTGGAAGTCCGCGGGTTATGGGAAGTTGAAGCATTTTTGGCGACTGGATATCGTGTGTCGGCATCCTTAGGCTCCCTGTTACTTTGTTTGTAGTCTTCGTTGTCAGTGAAACATGTGCTTTGTCGTTCGAGACAGGATCCGATCCCTGTAAGGACTGACTTTTGATTTTTTCGGTTGTTCTCTGGCTGGTTGCGATGGTCGATTGTTCCGACCGGTTGGGTTTTGGACTCTAACGCAATGTTGCTATGTGTCATGGTACGTTTTGGATTTGGGGATTTCAGCGAATGCTCGGCAGTCGGCGTGAGACACAAAGCTGGAATTTTACTTTTTTGTCTCGATGAATCATCTTTAGCCACGCCTCCTTTTCTGCTGGGCGTGGGTTGCTTTGCGAAGTCAGAGTGAGATTGAGGTTGAAGTTAGGCTCCGCCCCTAAATTAGCGTTGGGATCTGTGTTGCCAAGGGCATCTGCAAGCCCCGCCCCGTCTTGAATCAAGTCTTCCGATTGGACGTTATCCATTGTGATGGTGTCAGACTTTGATTTAATATTTGTCGATCTGTAATCAGCACCTGATTGGACAGAGGGAAACATTGAGTATAAATCACAAAACACTCATGACCAATTTGACATTTTTCAGTCTCAGTATTTTTTTTTTACATTTTCTGTTATTTTCCAGGCTGCTAAAGATAACCTCAGTAAAGGGCAGTTCTGTTTTACCTTCAGCTATTTTCTGTCACACACGAATCCTCTCGGGATCGTCCTGCTGTGTGAAATGTCATGCATGATCCTACCTCTGAATTAAAAGGATCTGCATTCGTTGTAAGCCCCTTTTCTATTTGCCTAAATGCTCACATCAAATACATTATTAAAATCGTAATTGTAAAGCTACTATTTATAGCATCAAACTATATATATATATTTCTACAGAGCTGATAAAATGCCTGTCTTTCTTGTTTTATTACAACACACACATCGTAATTGATTGTTTCTGGTAATTGCTTTATTATGTATGTATTCATGATTTAAAGGCTTTATTGGAAGTCTTAAGTCCCAGGCTCAATGAAATACGATAGGCTAAATGTTGCAGTAGAGTATATGACCTTTTACTTCAATAAAAGTAGTAAAAACATCGTCTTGAATGCAACAATACGAGCCAATTTGAGGTTATTGCAAGATATAAACAACAGGGACAATTACATGCTTGTTATAGAAGTATTTCATAAATTAACATTAAAGTACATTTAGTTATATAAAAAGTACAAGCCTCATAAATGTAGTGGAGCACAAGTATGAGTGCATTCATGTCGAATGAGTAAACCCTGATGTGTCAGTAAATCATTGTCGGTCGAATACAAGACTGCATTATAATATGAAATGTAAAAATCTCTTCGTACCGATTCAGGGTCCAAACTCCAGCGGTGTAAATCCCATCATGGTGTTCGAGTCTGAGAGTAACCTGCAGCTTCCTCCTCCTCCTCCTCCTCCTCCTCTTCCTCGTGCTCTACCAGAAACATGAATACATAAATAAAAGGAGGAGGGAGAGAAGGAGGAGATCAGAGCGCCATGTTTTCTTTTCTCCTCTCAACATAATAAATGTTAAACAGTCCATTAAACAAACAGCTAATTGGCCACAGAGTCGTTGTTGTGAGGACACTAGATTATAACGAAACACGCCTCACTGAAAATAGAAAATGACCCTGGTGTTTTTTTATTTTTTAGGAAGTCAGGTAATACATTTGCATTTTACTCATAATTGTTAGGTATTATTAAAATGATTAACACACTGAATGAATTAACCATATGATAACCGGATTATTGGCCAGACAAAAAAACACTTTATTTTCATTTTGAAATAAATAAATAAATAAGACCAAAAATATTTATATTCTAAACTGGATCTAATTTAGGAGTAAATTAGAAAAACAGATGTCTCAATAATAAACTGAAAGAGAGCGACCTTCAACCCCCAAAACCTAAATATGTTATCAACCAGCCGACCAATCAGATCACTGGAAAGAAGACAGATCGAGGGTCGACGGCCCTTTAAAACGTATCAGCTTCGGAGTGACAGACAGAGACGAGACTTCATCAGGATGAGACTCGCGTCAGGCTGTAAGTGTTACTACTCATTTATATCTTCACTAAAACACTTTAGGCTCACATTGACCTCTGTGTTTCAGTGCTGTGTGTCCTCATCTCCGCTGTGAGCGCACAGAGAGGTTCTGATGGATCTTCCTCTCATCGTGAGTATCTGCAGAAAATCACCATATATCAAGATTAGCTCCACCCAGGGGCGGACTGGCCGGTGCTGTGTGTGGGCCGGAGCTGTGCGTGGGCCGGTGCTGTGTGTGGGCCGGAGCTGTGCGTGGGCCGGTGCTGTGTGTGGGACGGTGCTGTGTGTGGGCCTAAATCCTACCGGCCCACATTTGTAAGTGTTCCGGCCCAGCCCAGTGGGGTGTGGCCCACTGGGCTGGGCCAGCTACCTTTGTTCTATCTATCAGTTTGAACATTTAAAAAAAAAATCTTCCCGGGGAGCGTGCCCCCGGACCCCCCTAGAGGTGAGGTCCACCACCTGCCCACACCCCCTGTCAAATTGTCTCACCCACATTGAGGATGCTTCCTACGCCCATGTTTTATTCCATGCGTCAAGTCAGGCAAATTGGGTCCAGATGTTATTGCATCAAAGATCTGTTAACATTAAAATCACTAAATATATGCTGTAACTATTCTGCTATACTCAAGGGCTCAGGTAATGAGTACTTTATGAATAATGGTCCAAAATAAAATTAAAGGCATAGGGTTTTTTGTTAAGTAACATACTTTCGTCGCCGGCCGGCCGATACATGCCGCGCATTAAGTGGGCCTGTCTGTCAATGAAGCCCGGGGCCCCCCCGGGGGGGCCCCCCCCCCAGTCCGCCCCTGGGCTCCACCTCAAACAGGCAAATCAGCTGTTAGCATAACGCATGCCAAACATAATCTAAACATAATCTAAACATATATTATATAATAGTATATTTGTAATTGTAACTACAATCTCCTGGTTTTACTTACGTACTCAAGTAACATGTCCTTAACTTGTAAAATAGTATTTTCATGGTTTTGTTAGTACTTTTTCTTAAGTGAGGTATTGGATACCTTCTCGTCCACTAATAATAAATAACAATATACACAAAGCACACATTTATTTCATTTCGCATTCCTTATTAGTAGTTACTAATGATTATAATAAAAAATCGTTAATTATTAATAAACTTTGGAGATTTGCAGGAGCCTTTTAGTTTATTTTATTGCTAGTGAAATATTCAACTTTTTATGTTCTGTCTGCCTTCAGATGTGCAGCGTCGGGACGCAAAGCCCCAGAGTAATTACACGGGCGTTATCGGAACGAAGCTGCAGGCGTTTCCAACATGGTTCGTCAGCGCGGGCAGCGATGTGACGATTCACTGCAAAGCGCACACCGACGAGAAGAAGTACGGAGACAAGGTCTACCTGCATCTCGCCTGGACCGACATGAGGCCCGGAAACAGGACCAAGAAGGTTCGAGGCACTACAGTCCACATTTTAGATTCCTAATGTCTCCATGGCCGCAGATTTTAACGAAGAAGAAAGAAAACAATCCTCGATATGGACAGGAGGCCAGTACCCCCTTAGCGTAAAATAGGTTTAGGTGACTAAATTACTAACTAATGTCACCTGATGCGAAGAGAAACGCAACCTTTTCGATGCCTGTCGATACATTTACCTTGAAGTTACTGAAAAATTACCCCAAATTTGTTGCGATTTTGGACACAAAGGGTCCTCGATTTCAGTTCAAAGAAAAGCCTCCCAATACAACCAGTCCTAAATCCAAACTAGTCACATTTATGGACTCCAGGTCATCAACCCTAACGTAGGTTAGGCGACTACACTGCTGGCTGAGGTTCAGATTACATTTAGTGCTTAAGGTTTCCCTTAAGATAAGTGTGTGTTGAGTTAAGGGTTTCACATTGGACACAAACATTTCCCCCGGGTAAAGGTCTTGGGTTTGTTTAACCTACCCCCCCCCCCCCCACACACACACCTTATCTTTACACTGGAGTCATGTGGGGTAAACGCTAGAAGATAATGAACTCTATTTTGGGGCCAACCTCTGACACGGCAAGCAAAGTCCAGATTTGTTGATGGTTTTCTTACATAACCCATCGCTTGGAAGTACAGTGGCCTGTACTACGAAGCCGGATGTTCTCTTAGCGGCTAACTTCAGGGGAAACTCTGGGTCCTACGACGCTGGTTCTCTTTTTAGCAGGCTAGATCTCCATGGTAACTGATGCTGAGCGGCTAACCTGGTTAGGTTGCAGGCTAAGAGATCAACTCAGTGAAAGCACCGCCTGCTGACCAATCAGAGCTCAGCGTGCGGAGTTTAAAGCGATCAAGTCATATTACAGGAGAAAGGAAAGACGGCCGGCTGAAATCACAGACTATGTGAACGTGAACATGAATAGAATATCACCTCCATCTTCAGAGCAATCTGACTATTATAACATTAGCGTTAAGAAAGCTCTTAAATATCTGCCTCAGCATCAGTACCCGGATCAGAGAACATTAAGTACAGTCCGCGGCATATCACTTCATAATGTATCACATATCTCCTGATCCGAGTCCCTGAGCGTGTCTGGCCGTGCAACACTCACAGCGTCACAGACTGGATGCAGAAGCATTATTTAAGCAACACGTTAAGTTGACGAAACACTCGAGACAAATGTAATGAAAGTCAGATCGTGTGTTAGACGGGGCAGTGATATCATAAACCTGTTGATGGACGCATTCAAACACTTGTTCTGTTCCAGCTGTATTCACCTTGCAGGTGCAGCTCTGTGGCTTTGATCCTGATCAAGTGTTTAAGTCATGTTTAAAGTTTAACTTCTTCATTTGTCTAGTATTAAAGTTCACTTTTCATTCAGGAAGTATGACGCTGCGCTGTCAGTGCGCTTCTCCATGTCTGTGATTGGTCGAATGCTCCAGATCCCACCCCTCTCATGTGAACGCGCACCTAGCTAGATAGGACACGGCTGGCTGAGCGATCCACTTGCGTCGTAGGACCGCTTAGCGAGAGCGCATATGTTTTGGGTTAGGCCAGTGGTTCCCAAAGTGGGGTGCGTGACAGGGGGGGTGCGAGAGACCAGGAGGAAAAATTATTATTAAAAAAATTTTAAAAAAAAAGAGAATCATAATTTTAAAAATTATTGATTCGAAAATAATATGATGCAGTGTTATTACGTCTGGATCTCTGTGTGTCATTAAAGCTCGTGTGTGTGTGTGTGTGTGTGTGTGTGTGTGTGTGTGTGTGTGTGTGTGTGTGTGTGTGTGTGTGTGTGTGTGTGTGTGTGTGTGTGTGTGTGTGTGTGTGTGTGTGTGTGTGTGTGTGTGTGTGTGTGTGTGTGTGTGTGTGTGTGTGTGTGTGCGTGCGTGTTACCAGCATGCTTTCTACTGAGAGCGTAATGACCTGATTCTGCTCAGCTGTCTGGTCTCCGGCCGAGCCACTCCCATCCCTCCAGCAGTCGGCGTTGCCATGGAGACCTGTCCGTACATTTATTGCGTGCAAACAACGATGTTGCCATTTCAAACCGAAGCTGCCTGCTCTCCTCTCAGATTGTGGCGAGCCGGCCAGCGGCGGCAGGAATCACCTATGAGCTGAACCCCGTTACCCATGAGCACCAGGGAGTTTACACCTGTGACGATAATGGCAGCGTACCTGAAGTGTATGTCCTCGACTGGCACAGCATGCTCTGGGTTGAAGGTCAGAACACTCAGATTGATTTTATGATTAGGTTAGGATTCTTACATTTATTTATTTGATATTAATTTATCTCCCCGACAAAGACGCTCCTCCGAAGGCCTCCATGGAGGTGCTGAGCCACAACAGGAGCCAGTTCTTCTCCAATGAGGCGTTCACTTTGGGCTGCCAGCTGCCCGACGACAACGCCCCGTGGAAGATGATGAGGTCGGTCTTTTACTTGTAGCGTTACTTTACATAAACCAATAGCTACCACGAGCACGTTCTAAGAAATGCCACGTGTACGTAGTGATGGTTTGAAGACACCAAGAAGAACATTGGGCTTTGAAGCGAATTTTCAAAGTGGCCTCATCTTGGAATTACAACTTCATGGTTGGCGCCATGATGCGATTTGGCCTGAGTGAAAACATTTTGAAAAGACATTAGGATGTATCCTCTGGTAATCATGAATGTCTCTCACAAACCTTCATGTTAATCCATCCAGAAGGTCCCAGTTCTTGAGATATTCAAGTCTTATCAAGAGTTTGGGACCCTATAATCAGTGATGTACCTGAACGCGTTCAATGAACGCGTTCATATTTTGGGGCGAAAACTGAACTGAACGTACTGTATTTCCGCTAGATGAACGTAATTGAGAACGCGTTCATTCTCAGCGCTGTATAACGGCGTTCAAAAGTGTGCCAGAGTTTCATATGCCTTTACCCAGTTAAAACACACCGTGAACAGGCTTCAAAATAATGTGGAAACCACCCAATCTGGCGACAGCAAGCTGCCTGTGACGCGTACGCGCCTGTCCCCCCTGGCTGTCGCACTAAATATAAATATACTAAATACATCAGACTCCTCACAACAAACAATGTGGAACCGCGGAACCGGCGAGCATTGAATGAATGAATGCATTAGTATGGACGAAGCCGAGAGCAGCTGCAGCAAGCACTGGCTCAGAGTCAGACTCTACGGCGTCGGCGTGTGTGAGCATTTAAAAGAGTTTTACGTTAAAGTCAGTACTGACTCAGACGGAAAACATCAAACGTTTGCCTGTAAACTGTGTCCGCCCGGTTTGAGAAAGCAAGTCCGTACATCGACAACAAACCTTCAACGGCACATTGAGAATAAGCACACGACTAGCCTTTCACGGTATGTGCGAGTGGCGAATAAAGAGAGCCAACACAGATCCACTACCACCCAAATCCATTAACATCGGAGACAAATAATAGCTCGCAGCAACGTATTGAAAAAATAACTATAAACTATAAATTAGTTCATTTTTGAAACCATGAACTTTAGTTCAACATTTTGAATTATGAACTATGAACTGAACTAGTTCATGTAGAAAGTGAACTTTCCCAACACTGCCTATAATACAGCTGAGGCGGGTATTAGGGTACCAACACAATTTTGCACAAACTATTACTTTTACTTGACGGATGTTCTAGATTACTATTGAGGGTCTACCAAATATTTTACGATTCAATCCTCGGAGCGATCGTCTCAACCATATTCGGTCGAAATTCATCCAATAGTCAAAACCAAGCGAGGGAACTTCATGATGATATAAGAAATAAAGTCAGAGGATCACAACGAATCAGTACATGTTCTTGGAATCATGAATGTGTAAATGTATTGCTGATAGGTTTTATAGATGTTGAAGTTTCTCTGGATAAGTGGAAACCTCGACTAGCTATTGGCACCAGTCTAAAAAAACAGTTTCTTACCAACGTCATTGGGTTCCATCCACTAGGCAAACATGAATATCTGAACCAAACGTCATGATGATCCATCGACGAGACATTTCACTACAAATCTAAACGAGATCGGCTTAAAGGCCCGACACACCAATCTGACAACAAAGAACTGACACAGACGGACCCCGACTGTTGCGTCGCGTCTCAGCGTCTTGGCCACGTGTCGCACTGGAGCACCCCGCAAAGACTTCAGCCGACGGACAAGTAGCACGTACGCACTGCGCATGCGTGAGTGGCAATAACTCTCCTTACCAGCAGGCGGCGGTAGTGTGTATTGTTAAGAACTCGGACACTTAGGAGGTAGGACCCAATTGCACGACCCGGGAGACAGAGGTAAAGTATTTGTAAGATACTTTATTTTATTAAGAACAGCAAAAAATTGTCACAATCAAATCTCTAGCTGAGATGACAAAAATGAGAACAAAAAGAAAGCGCTCGCGTAGTGAGGATCAAAACTTTACGAGAGCACAAAAAGAGCATAGACCTGACCGTGGCAAGAGACGAACCGACACTGAACACTGGGAGACAGGGGGATTTAAACACAGGGTAACTAGACACAGGTGGGAACAATCCGGGGCGGGGCTGACGCTGATGAGCACAGGAGACACAGACGGGGGTGACAGGAGAACACAATCAGGAAATTAGACACACCAGGGAAACTAAGGACAGACAGGGAAACACAGGGGAAAAGACCGACAATACACAGGGAGGAAAACATGACAAGGAGAACAGCAACACACCCACTACCAGACACACAAAACTAAAACCGTGACACAACACAAGAATCGTGACATGTATTCGTCATTCAAAAGAGGCAACAACCGGAAGACAGACTGCGTGATACACCGAGAGAAGAAGAACAGACTGCGTGATATCAACAACAAATAGCGTGTGCGTTCCATTTTCCCTCCACAGCGAGAAGCTCACGGGGTTAAGTGAAATCTCAGATGTGCCTTCTTAATCGTTTGTTTGGGTCCCTCACTTCCGTTTCGCTTCCCATGCACTGATTCGCCAGCTGAACACCAATCAGAGTGATTTATTTTTGCCGACTGCCCGGGTTTTCGGCCGAAAAAGGCGTCGGCCCCGGCTGAAAAGACCCGACGGTGCGGGACACACCAATCTGAGTAGGGCGTGTCACCGCTCATCGTCGGCCTGACGCCCACCGACGCCGATAATCGGCCTGGCGTGTCCGTGCCATTAGAGCAGTGCTTCTCAAAGTGTGGTCCGCGGACTCCGTGAGCGCCCCCTAGTGGAGGTATATTGGTAAAATTTCACATTTGAAATAAATTAATCTATTTCAGTTTTCCACACTCTCGCGGGAATATCTCCGCAATGGAGCGAGGTTAAGTTTCACTTTCAATTGCATGATATAGCCCAGTGCAACACCTTCCTCACACATGTTGCCACCTGTTTGTAGCATTTTCAGGCGATTTGAAATCTGTTCTAGAAAAACAATGTGTTTTTGGATATTTGTGGAGTTAGGTGGTCCGCGAGTGTTTTTTAATTGGTTAAGTGTCCTTGGTATGAAAAAGTTTGAGAAACGCTGCTTTAGAGAGTCAAAGCCATGCTATAAGGTAACCACCACTTCTGTCTTCAAAGGTTTAACGACTGGACGGGGGCCGTTACAGAGTGTCCCGGTCAAGTGTCCTCAGACCATCGACTCTCCAGCACATCACTCCTGTTTATTTAGATTCATACATCCTGTACTGGTGTGAGAACCCAGCCGGGGACAGGAGCAACAGCCTCAACGTCTCCATTGGTACGAACCTTTTGTTCTGACTTCATTCAGTCTTTAAAGCCTGCTCTTCACTCGCATCATGCCACTGGTTGCTATCGTGGAAACGTATAATCTAAGTGCCTCGGTTCACTCTGGCTGTGACCCAGAGGCTTCTTCACACCTTCAGTACTACAGCACATTTCTACTGAAGGTTTAAGGTGAAATATTCTCCCGCTCTTTCCAGCTTCTGTGACGGTCCTTGAGAGTCCTCCACTTCCTGTGATGGAGGGCGAGGACGTGATGCTGCGCTGTTTCCAAAGAGATAGGAAAACCAAGGAGATCAGCTCCAGCTTCCACACCTCCTACTACAAGAACAGCCGTTTGATCGAGTAATGTTTAAGGATATTTACTTATTAAGGATAGAGTTCAAAGCAATGGGTTGAGGGGTTATTACTCAGGGCCATCCAATAGGCGCTTTCACACCGCAGTACTTTTCCCACAAAGGTTCATGAGAACTCTTTTGTCGCGTTCACACCAAAAAGAGCCGGTACTAAAATTAGTTCTTGAGAACCCTTTCACCCCCTTTCCCGTCCGTGCTAGAGAGCAGGGACTTTCGTGGGAGAAAAAGGTTCCTGTGTCTGATTGGCTGGGCGAATTGCAAACCACGCCCCGTAAAACTCCCAAAAAGTTTTGTGAAGCCGCCATTTTATTATCCTCGCATTAGCATTATTAGCATTAGCATTATTAGAATTAGCATTATTAGCATTAGCATTAGCCCAGCGCAGAAACGCAGAGAGACTAACTTATGGCAACACAAAATAAAACATGGGAGCGGTGGAGATGAGGAGGGTGTCGGCATTCTGGCGATTTACTCGGAAGGCTTCAGTAGAAGCTGCTGGGACTTCCGGCCGGGGACTTTGGGCGGCAGTATACGCCGTGAAGTGGTTTGCGGCCTGCCAGTAAACCCAAAGCAGAAGAAGAAGAAGTGACGTCAGCGGCTTCATTTGCCTAATCCACCCCCAGGGACTTTCTCTGGTGTAAACGCGATCTGTCCTTAGTTCATGAGATCTAAAGAGTTCTGATGAACCTTTGTGGGAAAAGTACTGCGGTGTGAACGCGCCTAATCTCTGTGTTGGAGCTAAAATGCTAAGTTAGCCTGTTTATTGTTTTATTATCCTAATTATTTGTTAACAACACACACATCGTAATTGATATGTTTCTGGTAATGTTCACATGCGTGTGGTTAATGGTATTCTTCTGCGTGGTTCTTGTTTGTTTATGTGGTTAATTATGTGTGGATTAAAATATGAAATGGCGTAATCGTCACATGCACAGCCACAGTGTAAACAAGGCAGTGGAAATCTGAAGTCCCAGGCTCAATAAGATACGATCAGCTAAATGTTGCAGTAGATGGATGGTGCGTCACTGTTTAGTGTCCCCTGGAAACACAACGACCTGTTTCTGTATTTTGTTTACTTCTTCTGAATCTGCAGTAACCGCCTTGGTCGCGGACCGTTTGACCAAGAGGGAAACTTCACCCTGAAAGCAGTGACCAAAGCTGACGAGGGGGTCTACACGTGTAAGATGCCGGAGGCTGGAGGTTCCTTCGAAAGCTGGCTCAGTGTTAAAGGTACTAAAGCAAACATATTACAGTACGTTAACTGTAGAGGCAACATTATACACTTTTTTTTAAATCTCACTTTTATTAGGTGCCTTGTAAATGTATATCCTCTTTGATTTAGCTCTTAAGCATTATTAAAGCTTTGTTGTGAAAGCTGTTTACAGATCAAGTTGTTGTCATGTAATCACCTGATCTGTTCACGTCAGCGCGGCCTGTCGAGGAGTAGAAGAAGAGTTGATGATGTCATCAAGGCGCCAAAGCTGCTCCCTGGCTCCGCCCCCTCTTCCAGTCTCCTGCTCTCTGATTGGACAGATTTTTAAATCTACATTTGCGGAATAAAAAAAAAAAATTCTGAAGCCTGAAATTGCTGAAAATAAAACTCAAACCTATTTTTCTTTCTTTCTTGTCTCAAACAAAAAACACTTTTGAATGTGAATAATGTACTTTTTATTTGTGTTAGTAACAATGTTTTTACCTATGGTTTTTACCCTGGGTAAATCTATTATTTTAGCTGATTTATTTGATATTTTATTTATTATTTTTAATTCCAATTTCAAAACATGATTTCACACGGTTTGGTTATTACTATTATTATTATTATTATTATTATTGTTAATATTGATATTAGTAGAAATATAAATATTATTATGTTGTATTATTATTAATAGCACAAGTAGTTAATATTATTATTATTTATTTATTTTATATTTTATATTTTTTAAGTATTCACTCATTACAATACATTTAGCTGACGCTTTTATCCAAAGCGACTTACAATAAGTGCGTTCGACCAACAAGATACAACCTTGAAGAAAACAGAATCATAAAGTACATCAGGCTTCATAGAGCCAAACATTTCAAGTGCTACTCAACTGGCTTTAGAGGAGCCAGTCCTTATTAGTATATAAGTGCTTTGTTAGCAGTTCTATCCTCGAGGTGGAGTCGAAGGAGATGAGTCTCAGTCTGGAAGGTGTGTGAGCTTTCTGCTGTCCTGATGTCAATGGGAGCTCATTCCACCATCTTGGAGCCAGGACAGCAAACCCACGTGTTTCTGCTGATGGGAACTTGGGTCCCCTCGCAGTGCGGGTGCAGCGAGCCGTTTGGCTGATGCAGAGCGGAGTGCACGTGCTGGGGTGCACGGTTTAACCATGTCCTGGATGTAGGAAGGGCCAGACCCATTCGCAGCATGGTACGCAAGCACCAGGGTCTTGAAGTGGATTCTAGCAGTTGCCGGAAGCCAGTGGAGGGAGCGGAGGAGCGGCGTGGTGTGGAACATTCAGGAAGGTTGAAGACCCAGACGAGCCGCTGCATTCTGGATGAGCTGCATTTTTGCAGTGCTTTTGCATATGATTATATTCTACATAGTTGTAGGTTTCACTCCATCTGATGGTTCGTTCTTAAACATATCGAACTGCATAAATTCATTTTAAACCTTGCTTTATATTCTTAATATATCAGAAAAAGGGAAGTGTGGTTTCTAGGCCAGTGGGTAAATCATCGTAGGTTGACTACGAGGCTCATTTATAATATTAAAAGTACAAATCTCTTCGAACCGATTCAGGGTTTCAAACTCGGGCGGTGGTAAATCCCATCATGGTGTTCGAGTATGAGAGTAAACTCTGCAGCAGCTTCCTCCTCCTCCTCCTCCTCCTCCTCCTCCTCCTCCTCTTCCTCCTCCTCGTTGCTCTACCAAAAACATGAATAAATATATAAACGGAGGAGGGAGAGAAGGAGGAGATCAGAGCGCCATGTTTTCTTTTCTCCTCTCAACATAATAAATGTTAAAGGGGACCTATCATGCAAAATGCACTTTTGTACGTCTTTTATACATGAATATGTGTCCCCGGTGTCAGGGAACTCACCAAGTGTCAGAAAACACAACCCTCTCTCTTTTCCTCCGTACCCAAATCTCTAAAAACGGGGCTGCAACGGATCTGACACAGACTGATCCAGATTTGAAATATCTCTGACGTCACAGAAGTGGTGCTCCGCTGAGTGGGCAACTCTCCACCTATCAGGGGAATGTGGGGTTGGGCCACGGCCGGCCATTGCCACTCGAAAGCGCTGGAGACGTTGTAGTACATATGCCAGGCCTGTAGGTGGCGCTGTAGTCTGCCACAGAAGCAGCGAAGAAGACTTCTCACAGAATCAGCCCTTGCAAAAACAGGGCTGGAAAAGAGCAAATAGAGCGAAATGAGGCGTGGCTAAAATGCATGATCTGTTTGGTATTTTGAAAAAAGAACTTCACAGACATGTTGTATAGGTATGGCCCTACAATATATGTTTCAAATATAGTATGATAGGTCCACTTTAAAAATAATAATCATGATAATAATAAGAAAATAATACAGTGAAATAAATAAATAAGACCAAAAATATTTATATTTTAAACTGGATCTAATTTAGGAGTAAATTAGAAAAACAGATGTCTCAATAATAAACTGAAAGAGGAGCGACCTTCAACCCCCAAAACCTAAATATGTTATCAACCAGCCGACCAATCAGATCACTGGAAAGAAGACAGATTGAGGGTCAACGGCCGATAAAACAAACGATCCCGACCTTTAAAACGCATCAGCTTCGGACAGAGACGAGACTTCATCAGGATGAGACTCGCGTCAGGCTGTAAGTGTTACTACTCATTTATATCTTCACTCCAACACTTTAGGCTCATATTGACCTCTGTGTTTCAGTGCTGTGTGTCCTCTTCTCCGCTGTGAGCGCACAGAGCAGTTCTGATGGATCTTCCTCTCATCGTGAGTATCTGCAGAAAATCACCATATATCAAAATCAGCTGTTAGCATAACGCATGGCAAACATAATCTAAAAATAATCTAAACATATATTATATAATAATATACTTGTAATACTTTAACTACAATGTTCTGGTTATACTTACGTACTTCTACTCAAGTAACATGTCCAATGCACGACCTCTCATCCACTAATAATAATTAACAATATACACAAAGCACAGATTTATTTCATTTTGCATTCCTTATTAGTAGTTACTAACGATTATAATAAAAAATCGTTACTTATAAATAAACTTTGGAGATTTGCAGGAGCCTTTTAGTTTATTTTTATTGCTAGTGAAATATTCAACTTTTTATGTTCTGTCTGCCTTCAGATGTGCAGCGTCGGGACGCAAAGCCCCAGAGTAATTACACGGGCGTTATCGGAACGAAGCTGCAGGCGTTTCCAACGTGGTTCGTCAGCGCGGGCAGCGATGTGACGATTTACTGCAAAGCGCACACCGACAAGAAGAAGTACGGAGACAAGGTCTACCTGCATCTCGCCTGGACCGACATGAGGCCCGGAAAACAGGACCAAGAAGGTTCGAGGCACTATAGTCCACATTTTAGATTCCTAATGTCTCCATGACCGCAGATTTTAACCCAAACCACAACTGGAGTTACGTCAGGCGAGTCGTGGCGAGGAAACACAACTCTAGTCAGGGTGTTATACGCCCGTCAGGACATTTACAATAAAGATCCTCAAAATCGGCCTAAATTTTTTGTAATTTTTGACACATTAGGGTCCTTGATTTCAGTCAAAATTTAGCAAAGCAAATAGTCCTCAATATGGACATGAGGTCAGTACTCATCAGCGTTAAATAGGTTTAGGTGACTCAATCAGTAACTAAAGTTACGTGATGCGAGTTGTGGCGAAGAAAACGCAACTTTTTCTATGCCTGTCGATACATTTACCATGATGATCGAAATTATTGAAATGTTTGTACACAAAGGATCCTTGATTTCAGTTAAAAGAAAGCCTCCCAATACAACCAGTCCTAAATCCAATTAGTCAAACATATGGACTCTGGTCATCACCCCTAGGATTATTCGACTAAACTTGTGACGGACGAGCTGAGACCCAAAATGCAACACACGGGAAACCAGGGAAAGTCGGTAACCAGCTTTATTATTCCTTGTTTCCACGTAAAAGTTCTGGTGTAAGACACACCGGCAGACAGTAGGCAAAGGGCTGGGCGGGGACGGGCGAGGGTTCCAGGAGTAGGCAGGACGGGAGACGCCGGTACAGGCAGGGTCAGGAAACAGGCGAAGCAGGCTGGTCAGGGACAGGACACGGTCGAAACCGGGAGAGCAATCTGGGATGGTAATGCGGGAAATAACTGCGAAGTACGATCTGGCCCTGAGGAGAGAGTGAAGGAGGCCTATATACTAGTGGAGCTGATGGGCGTAACGGAGTGTGTGAGAGAAACAGGGTGTGACTAACAGGTGAGCGAGGGAGCAGACTGTGACAAAACTGCTGGCTGAGGATAAGCAAAAGATCATGGTTCAGATGTATTGAAGGTTTCCCTTAAGATTAGTAAATGTTGAGTTAAGGGTTTCAGATTGGACGTAAACAATGGCCCCTGGGTAAAAGTCTTGTGTTTGCTAAACCTATCCATCCCCCCCAACCTCTTATCTTCACACTGGAGTAGGGGTGTAACGGTTCACAGAAGTCACGGTTCGGTTCGTACCTCGGTTTGGGGCTCACGGTTCGGTACAACAAGAAAAAGCAAAAAAAAGTCCCAAATGCATAATTCCAGGTTTGTTGTATTTACTTTTGAACAGTAGTGCAGTTTCAGTTTAAAAATAAAGAACTCTGACATTTTGGAATAATTAACTTTATTAAACAGTTAAAAACAAACCACTCACACTCAGATGGCCAGAGTATCTATAATGGCTGATGTCAAACTAAAGGTTTCATCAAGCTGTAAAACTAAAAGAATGTCTTGCATCATAAATAATAAGAAAGTGTTTCAAGAGCGCAAAGCCGTTGAAAAACATATGCCAAAAGCTTCCGTTATTTATTTTGGTCTCTCGGCTCTCACGTCTCTTGTCTTCTTAAAAGCAGCGGGGATCAGCTGTTGAACTGCTGCTGTCTTTTGCCGGGCTCCGGTGATTGACACATCTGGGTGATGCCTTCTGATATGATTTAGCATGTGTGGCGTGTGTTCCCATTAGCATACCGCACCGCTATCGAACAACGCCGACACACCGTCCTCGTCCGATCCACCACTCGCACACCTCATCGTTATTGTAGTCCACAGGGAACCCGAAATGTTCCCACACAGCTGATTTAAAGAAGCAGGTGGGTTCTAGCTCCTGTTATCTGAAATCGCCATACTAACTTTTCTTCTTCTGTATTTTGTTCGTTTTGTTGTTGTGTTTCTTCTTGTTCTTCATTTGTTGTTTCAGGGCGGCTGGCAAACAGCTTTTAGGCGCAATACCGCCCCCTGGATTATATATAGTGTAGTGGATGCTGCCCTGAAGGACAGACTTTTTTCCCACTCGTAAAAAAAAGTTGTATTCGCCGTGTGACTGCGCGTGCCGAACCGTGACATCCGAACCGTGACGGTACGGGACGAATACGAGTAGTGATACAAATGCGGTATCAATCTCATTAGTATGCAGAGAAAGTGACAGGTCGCCCCGCCCTTTTTGACCGGAAGTCCCGCCTTTTTATTTTGAAAACCGGAAGTCCCGCCTTTTTATTTTATTTTGAAAACCGGAAGTCCCGTCTCGTTCGACCGGAAGTCCCGAATCGTTCGACCGGATGTACAGCCACCGCTTCCGGTTTACAAAATAAAATTAAAATTAAATTAAAATTAAAAAAATGAGAAAAATTAAATGCAGTTGTTTTCAATCAATTAATATACATAGGATATATATCCCGCCTCCTAACCACTTCCTGTGTGGTTAATCCTGTATATAGTATTGAATGTAACTTGCAAATAACATGAAATTAATCTAAAGTAAAGCATCTAAAAAAAATGTATATTTAAACCTCTCTATTTTTGCAAACAGGACAGGAGGGGAGAAAACATATGGTGGAGGAGGGGGACACACACACACACACACACACACACACACATTCCCCGCCCATCACCCCATCTCCCACTGTCTAAATAAAAAGCCAGCTTCACTCTTAAATATTTCTCAAGTCGAGAGAAAAATGGCCAAGAGACGTCTTGATATGAATTTAATCAGCGAGACACCGGTAACAACTTACAACCATCCGTTGGGTGCTCCAATCAAGAAACGAATGAAGTTTGTATGCCGGGTTCAGACACCTACAGCCGAAGAACTTCGCCTCTCTGTTTTTGCGAACAGGACATGAGGGGAGAGACCATATGGTGGGCCAAGGGGAGGGGGAACACACACACACACACACACACACACACACACACACACACTTTCCCCACCCCTCACCCCATCTCCCCTTAGAGGTTGTTTAAATAAAAGCCAGCGTCTCTTGTGGCCATGAGACGTCTTGATATGAGTTTAATCAGCGAGACACGGGTGACAACTTACAACCATCCGTTGGGTGCTCCAAATCAAAAGTAAAGCATATAAAAAAACAGATTATTTTAAAAAGGCAGCTTTTTTTGTTAAAGGATAAGGGAGGGGGGAAAAAAAACCAAACCCCCTGTGGAGGAACCGTAAACCCCCTATGGAGACAACCATGCGGTAATTAGAGGGAGGTAGGTAATATACTTAAAATATATATAGAAAGTCAGAGAATATTTATCAGAGGATACGCATATACATTTTATACAAGTCGACACGAGTGGATTTTGTAAGAAAACAAAGTTTTCGTTCTCAGACCGCTGCAGCATTTTCAAGCAGATCTCTGCGATATGCAATCGCTGTCCGAAATATAATGATGACTTTTAATTATTTGTTAACAGTCATAAATGTATTAGAAAAAACCTGTGCTCAAACATTAAAAGAAAAAGAAGGGTAAAGTTACCAAAGCTTTTTGATATAGTTTTTAACACACAGCGAGATCCCTAAAAAAAAAGTTACAAAACAGCTGCGGGGTAAGAATTCTTTACTAAAGTTTTTTTCAAAACTTGTTGAAGAAAAGAGGTATTGCACATTATATAACCGCCAGTGACATAAGGCATGTACGGTAGAAAGATTTAACCGTACGCTGTTAAACTAAAATGTGGAGGTATTTTACAGCTAAAAAACACTCCTAGACCTAAAAAAAAAAGTATTTGCCCCGCCATAAAAAACCAATATAACGCTAATTTGTTAAACAGGACTAACCCTATTGGCTGTTTCTAGAGTCATTTACATATTGCCAGCCTATATAAGTATATTCCGAACATCTAAACAACCTCTCTCCACTTTTCCTCCATCAGACAAAGATATATGGTAAGTACTTTTATTTTTAATGTTATAATATCATGTAGTTAGTTAATGCTGCTTGATGTGTGTTAAAGAACCTCTATGCAGCTGTTGGTTTTTTCTATTATATAACAACCGTATATTGCAATTTTTTAAGAAGCTTTTAATGAAGTATCCTTCTAAATAACAAAATACATGATGAAGCCCTCAAGTAAAATGAAGGATAGATTCATGTGAAAGTATCCAGAATAAACGTTTTTTAACATACGTGCTCCAACAGGTGATTGTGGCCATCCGGTAGATTGAAGTGGTCTCAGCTCGGATCTCTGCAGCAAGTCAGGCTTGACAAACTCTATAAAGACTGTGCTAGAGAATTAAAAACTACCAGGTAAAAAATAAATGCTTTCTATGTTTGCTTTTTACAATATGATAACTAAGTGATTTTTTCCTGTTAAATGTATAAGTCTGGGTATCTCGAAAACATACTCATACCTTCTTCTCTTTTATTTCTCTATCTTTTTTCTCTATAGACCATCCCTGCCCCGTTACCAAGGACAGACGCTGTTTTGTTAGGTCTGCTTTTTAAGGCTACACCATCTGGTTATAACTGTTATTGATGTATCAGCCTGGTATGTTGACTTTACGTACATAAGATGTAGAAGCAAAGTGAAATGTTTCTTCAGCGATACCCCATATATATATATATATATATATTCTTTATTTAACAGGTAAAAAAAAACCTCATTGAGATTAAAATCTCTTTTTCCAAGAGTGACCTGGCCAAGAAGGGCAGCATGTACAAAGTTACAACATATACAAACACAGACATGAAAGGCAGACAAATACAGCTGTAAAACACAAATAAAATGGCACAATTAGCCAGTCAATATAAAACCTTATTTAACCAGGATTGGTCCCATTGAGATCATAGATCTCTTTTTCAAGGGAGACCTGCAGAAATATGCCAAAGTAAAACAAACATATTAAAATCATTCAAAACTGGCAACATTTTTTAAATGATTTCAAGATATACGAGCAATCACATCGACCAAAACTAAAAAAGGTTACACAATGACTGACATTTCTGTACGGGAGTTCACACCCCAGCTGCTGTAGGGAGTTGAAATATGTTATGGCTCTCGGGGAATGGTGGTTAAAGAGACAGATTCCTTAGTTTTTTGGACTGCCATCAAGGGGTTAACGACATCTCTACTAAAAACAAAGTACTTCATAGTGTTAGTGTTCCCTGCCCTTATCAAGTTATTTTTCTTTATTCAGCAATCGGCAATTGTGTCACCTTGTTTTTTCTTGTTAATTAGGAAAGTGCTTGCTAAATGTTTGTATGTTAAGTGCATATTATAGAACAGGTATAGGGCAATATCAAAATTAGCCCAAACTTTTTTTTATTCACAATGTTTTACTGATAATCATCAAAATATGCAGGGGTCCAATTCTTAACTTTTCCCTAAAACATTCTAGATTTTCTTTATCTAACACAAAAAACATGAATTTTAAAAACATTTGACAACAATAGATACGTTGTTCCTGTTTTTATTACGATTATCAGATACAAAATGATAAGTATAAATAAATCTATGCTTTTCAAATGCATTATTCAGAGATATTAGGCCTGTCAAATCAAAACTGGAGCATGTGAATAAGAGAGAGCAGAGTCCTAACCAGCAGCCCCTCTGATCCAAACCAAACTCTGAGCAGCAGGCGGCTGAGACGGAGCCAACCAGCATGCGGACCAAACTGCTGCTAAGAACTCATGTTTAAATGAAATAGCAAGCACTGAATTCAAAGTGTGTATTTACTACACTAAGAGGAAAAGGAGATTTATCTGAGTTCTGTTGTGAGAGATTCGTGAGTAGAGCAGCGGCATCAGGTTTACAATCCCTCCTGCTAGGACGAAAACACAACTGCAGGTAAATGTGATGATGATGTGTGACAGGTTGAATGCAGCACAATAATCATTTATTTCTGAAATCTTCGTTCTCGTAATCGTTTAACCAACATTGTAGTTCAAAATAAAAATTTGAATAATCACCCTGTGCTCCAACCAAACAAAAGAGAATACAAAATACACTCATGTAATAACAAAAAATAAGTTAATTTGTCATTTAAAGCAAATAAGACAAACTCTACGAATACAGACTTTACATTTTCCAACATCGACATAATACAATTGAAATGTAACCATTTAACATATAAAATCGCTCATGTTTTCATCATGGGTATCTACAGCATTACTATACTTTAGAGAAGATTGGTACAGTATATGATGATGTACATTATATATATATATATATATATATATATATAAAAAGCTTATATGGGATACACAAATAAATATCACCCAATGGATGTTATCTACATCTCATCACATTTAACTCCTCAGAGTGATTGTGTCTTGATATTTGTCTATATTGATGGTAAACATGGAACTGCTGTGATGCAAGTCAAATTTGATCTGACCATTAAAGTATTATCGTATTATCGTATCGTATTTCTGCAGGAGATCCACACATAGACAACTCAACATCACAAAGAGGTCAAAAACTTCACAACAGCCCTTTCAATTGGGACAAAATGTATCGACAGTCATTTAAAATGACCCCTCTCACAACTAAGAAGAAGTTAAGAAAATGGACACTGCAAATATAGCTAGGTAAAATGCCAAGTGGGTACAGCTCATTACAAATGTTAATCTTGGGTTTGCTTTCACTCGATGAAGCTCAGTGCAAGTTCTTTCATGAAGTGCAGGGTCTTTAATGAAGACTTTCACCTTTCCTAGTCGGATTCTCGTACCCCTAAATCTATCACAGCACGATGGAGTCTAATCGCCAAAGTTTAATATATATTGCTCTTTGTATACACAGCAATAAATATGTTTATCGCACTAAACAAACTTCAACTGTCAATCATTCCAAACACTCTTTAAACCGAGGAGGAGGGGCACACTTAAAATATTGTAACGCAATTTAATCACATTACAAAGTTTGACCCAAAGTTGCTCCCACGCGGATGTTCCCCATGAATTGAATGGTTTTGGAAGAGCAAAGGTGCAGATAAATTGGCAAGAGCTACAAGTATTGCACATATAGTGTTAGCAATATGATAGCAGAAGAGATAATATGCATATTAGACTGACACAGTGAGTGAAAAGAGGAAGAAAAAGGTTTGATTAGCAGCATTATATTTGTTATTCAGACAACATTTTAGAGGGTTTAATTCCAAATTATGCAAGTTAACTGATGATGGCAGGAAATAGTTCAAATGAATTTTTTTCGCTTTTTTCCGTATATATTGCACCTAAATATGGAAAGGTTATATGTTGTATGTTGTCTCTGAAATACCGAATTTGTTATACCAATTAAAAGAAAAAAGTCCTATCATATAGACTCTTCCTTCCATAAAATATTTGGCAACATTTGCAAAATATTTGGAAAAATTCTGAATCATTCGGTACAGCTTTGTATGTGGTTTCACTTACATTTTCTCTTAACATGGTCTTCAATATTTGAAAGTCAACTACAAGGCAAACATGCCCATTTAAAGACAAGTAAAATAAAAATGGGAAACTACTTTGCAAAACGCTCTGTATATATTGATCATAATGTAGTCATTACCCGTTTAATAAATGTGGTGATGGGGACGATTGAAAACAGAACGAGTAGTGACCCCTGTGTAAAAAGAATGGCCGAAGTTTGTAAACTGGAAGACATTTTGGATATCGTTCGTTCTGGCAGTACTATTCAGGGTCATTGGGAAACGGTTTGTAAACGAAACATTTAAAGTGGTCCTGAATCTTCATTTTTCCGAAACATTCTGTAACATTATCTCAGAAATGAAACAAACATCAAAAGTGTATCATGTGCTCTCATTGTATGCTCGTTTGTAGATGTAATGCATCTGTGTGTTGAAAACAGCATACACGTGAATATTTTGACTGAAGTGAAAAAACTCCCATCACGATATCTCCAGTAATATGGGGAATGCTAAGCTGGAGACTGTCCTGGGATGCTACAATCAGTATAACTATTGATTTGTGTGTGAAAAAAAGTGTTTTTACATCTAAAAACTGTTGTCATCATTATAGCAAGGGGAGCGTGTCTGATACATGTGTATTACAGTCCTTCTTGTTGTGTTTTTCAGTGTTTTTCTGTGTGTCTGTACACACAAGGCACACTTCATTATCTACTTTTCAGCTTTGTTAAAAAGAAAAGTGTATCTTTCGGTAACTTTCTCAGAGAATTTAAGCATAAATCTGTCAAATGTTCAAAACAGCCTTGTTTCACTGAAATACCCTCAAATGACAAACTGCCCTTAAGAGTCAGATTCTTAACCAAATCTACTGAAACAAAGTCCTTCATTATCTACTTTCAGCTTTTAATACAAAAAGTGTATCTTTCGGTAACCTTCTGAGAGAATAAGCATAAATCTGTCAAAGATTCTTAACGAAATCTACTGACACAAAGTCTACTTCATTATCTACTTTTTCAGCTTTTATACACAAAGTGTATCTTTCAGTAACTTTACCAGAGAATTTAAGCATAAATCTGTCAAATGTTCAAAACAGCCTTGTTTCACTGAAATACCCTCAAAATGACAAACTGCCATTATTACGAAATCTCCTCAAACAGAGTACTTTCTACAGATGAAGCCTTCCCACTCAACGCAATATGTCCCACCCACTCAGCAAATCATATAAAACTAAGGACGACCGTTAAAAACTAGCCATGGATCTGAGAAAAACCAAGTCTGATGTAGCCTGCCCTTATTATCACCAGGATAATGGATATGGGCTTAATGACTGGATGTTACAAAGTAGGGGAGAGGATGTTCCCGAAGAAGAGCTCTCGTCTATATCATATCCATGTAAGGTCTTTAGGACAAAAGAGGACCATGATAACATGACATATGAAGAATATCTTTCTTTAAAAGATGGTATTATAGATAACCTTTATAGAAACAGTATATCTCATGCCACTCGCCAAGATCGCAAACGACAATTAGCAGAAAAGAATAGAAAAAGTAAAGAAAAACGAAGAAAAAGCAACATGAAAAGGAGAAAAAATTAAAAGCAAACGCAGAATGCGAATGAAAAGAAAAGGGACCATAGGACGCAAAACTAAAAAGACAAAAAGAAGGATAATGAAGTGTGCCTTGTGTGTACAGACACACAGAAAACACTGAAAAACACAACAAGAAGGACTGTAATACACATGTATCAGACACGCTCCCCTTGCTATAATGATGACAACAGTTTTTAGATGTAAAAACACTTTTTTTCACACACAAAATCAATAGTTATACTGATTGTAGCATCCCCAGGACAGTCTCCAGCTTAAGCATTCCCCATATTACTGGAGATATCGTGATGGAGTTTTTTCACTTCAGTCAAAATATTCACGTGTATGCTGTTTTCAACACACAGATGCATTACATCTACAAACAGAGCATACAATGAGAGCACATGATACACTTTTGATGTTTGTTTCATTTCTGAGATAATGTTACAGAATGTTTCGGAAAAATGAAGATTCCAGGATCACTTTAAATGTTTCGTTACAACCGTTTCCCAATGACCCTGAATAGTACTGCCAGAACGAACGATATCCAAAATGTCTTCCAGTTTACAAACTTCGGCCATTCTTTTTACACAGGGGTCACTACTCGTTCTGTTTTCAATCGTCCCCATCACCACATTTATTAAACGGGTAATGACTACATTATGATCAATATATACAGAGCGTTTTGCAAAGTAGTTTCCATTTTTATTTTACTTGTCTTTAAATGGGCATGTTTTGCCTTGTAGTTGACTTTCAAATATATTAAGACCATGTTAAGAGAAAATGTAAGTAAACCACATACAAAGCTGTACCGAATGATTCAGAATTTTTCCAAAATATTTTGCAAATGTTGCCAAATATTTTATGGAAGGAAGAGTCTATATGATAGGACTTTTTCTTTTAATTGGTATAACAAATTCGGTATTTCAGAGACAACATACAACATATAACCTTTCCATATTTAGGTGCAATATATAAGGAAAAAAGCGAAAAAAAATTCATTTGAAACTATTTCCTGCCATCATCAGTTAACTTGCATAATTTGGAATTAAACCCTCTAAAATGTGGTCTGAATAACAAATATAATGCTGCTAATCAAAACCTTTTTCTTCCTCTTTTCACTCACTGTGTCAGTCTAATATGCATATTATCTCTTCTGCTATCATATTGCTAACACTATATGTGCAATACTTGTAGCTCTTGCCAATTTATCTGCCACCTTTGCTCTTCCAAAACCATTCAATTCATGGGGAACATCCGCGTGGAGCAACTTTGGGTCAAACTTTGTAATGTGATTAAATTGCGTTACAATATTTTAAGTGTGCCCCTCCTCCTCGGTTTAAAGAGTGTTTGGAATGATTGACAGTTGAAGTTTGTTTAGTGCGATAAACATATTTATTGCTGTGTATACAAAGAGCAATATATATTAAACTTTGGCGATTAGACTCCATCGTGCTGTGATAGATTTAGGGGTACGAGAATCCGACTAGGAAAGGTGAAAGTCTTCATTAAAGACCCTGCACTTCATGAAAGAACTTGCACTGAGCTTCATCGAGTGAAAGCAAACCCAAGATTAACATTTGTAATGAGCTGTACCCACTTGGCATTTTACCTAGCTATATTTGCAGTGTCCATTTTCTTAACTTCTTCTTAGTTGTGAGAGGGGTCATTTTTAAATGACTGTCGATACATTTTGTCCCAATTGAAAGGGCTGTTGTGAAAGTTTTTGACCTCTTTGTGATGTTGAGTTGTCTATGTGTGGATCTCCTGCAGAAATACGATACGATAATACGATAATACTTTA
The DNA here is from genome assembly GCA_023974075.1 of Chaenocephalus aceratus. Taxonomy (NCBI): domain Eukaryota; kingdom Metazoa; phylum Chordata; class Actinopteri; order Perciformes; family Channichthyidae; genus Chaenocephalus; species Chaenocephalus aceratus. Next base: position 12,061 of record JAMFTG010002219.1, on the reverse strand, counting down.
ATGGTCAGATCAAATTTGACTTGCATCACAGCAGTTCCATGTTTAACATCAATATAGACAAATATCAAGACACAAATCACTCTGAGGAGTTAAATGTGATGAGATGTAGATAACATCCATTGGGTGATATTTATTTGTGTATCCCATATAAGCTTTGTATATATATATATATATATATATATAATGTACATCATCATATACTGTACCAATCTTCTCTAAAGTATAGTATGCTGTAGATACCCATGATGAAAACATGAGCGATTTTATATGTTAAATGGTTACATTTCAATTGTATTATGTCGATGTTGGAAAATGTAAAGTCTGTATTCGTAGAGTTTGTCTTATTTGCTTTTAAAATGACAAATTAACTTATTTTTTGTTATTACATGAGTGTATTTTGTATTCTCTTTTGTTTGGTTGGAGCACAGGGTGATTATTCAAATTTTATTTGAACTACAATGTTGGTTAAACGATTACGAGAACGAAGATTTCAGAAATAAAATGATTATTGTGCTGCATTCAACCTGTCACACATCATCATCACATTTACCTGCAGTTGTGTTTTCGTCCTAGCAGGAGGGATTGTAAACCTGCTGCCGCTGCTCTACTCACGAATCTCTCACAACAGAACTCAGATAAATCTCCTTTTCCTCTTAGTGTAGTAAATACACACTTTGAATTCAGTGCTTGCTATTTCATTAAACATGAGTTCTTAGCAGCAGTTTGGTCCGCATGCTGGTTGGCTCCGTCTCAGCCGCCTGCTGCTCAGAGTTTGGTTTGGATCAGAGGGGCTGCTGGTTAGGACTCTGCTCTCTCTTATTCACATGCTCCAGTTTTGATTTGACAGGCCTAATATCTCTGAATAATGCATTTGAAAGCATAGATTTATTTATACTTATCATTTTGTATCTGATAATCGTAATAAAAACAGGAACAACGTATCTATTGTTGTCAAATGTTTTTAAAATTCATGTTTTTTGTGTTAGATAAAGAAAATCTAGAATGTTTTAGGGAAAAGTTAAGAATTGGACCCCCTGCATATTTTGATGATTATCAGTAAAACATTGTGAATAAAAAAAAGTTTGGGCTAATTTTGATATTGCCCTATACCTGTTCTATAATATGCACTTAAAATACAAACATTTAAGCAAGCACTTTCCTAATTAACAAGAAAAAACAAGGGTGACACAATTGCCGATTGCTGAATAAAGAAAAATAAATGGATAAGGGCAGGGAACACTAACACTATGAAGTACTTTGTTTTTAGTAGATGTCGTTAACCCCTTGAGGCAGTCCAAAAACTAAGAATCTGTCTCTTAACCACCATCCCCCGAGAGCCATAACATATTTCAACTCCCTACAGCAGCTGGGGTGTGAACTCCCGTACAGAATGTCAGTCATTGTGTAACACTTTTTTAGTTTTGGTCGATGTGAGTGCTCGTATATCTTGAAATCATTTTAAAAATGTTGCCAGTTTTTGAATGATTTTAATAGTTTGTTTTACTTTGCATATTTCTGCAGGTCTCCCTTGAAAAAGAGATCTATGATCTCAATGGGACCAATCTGGTTAAATAAAGGTTTTATATTGACTGGCTAATGTGCCATTTTATTTGTGTTTTACAGCTGTATTGTCTGCCTTTCATGTCTGTGTTTTATATGTTGTAACTTTGTACATGCTGCCCTTCTTGGCCAGGTCACTCTTGGAAAAAGAGATTTTAATCTCAATGAGGTTTTTTTTTACCTGTTAAATAAAGAATATATATATATATATATATATATATATGGGGTATCGCTGAAGAAACATTTCACTTTGCTTCTACATCTTATGTACGTAAAGTCAACATACCAGGCTGATACATCAATAACAGTTATAACCAGATGGTGTAGCCTTAAAAAGCAGACCTTAACAAAACAGCGTCTGTCCTTTGGTAACGGGCAGGGATGGTCTATAGAGAAAAAAAGATAGAGAGAAATAAAAGAGAAGAAGGTATGAGTATGTTTTCGAGGATACCCAGACTTATACATTTAACAGGAAAAACATCACTTAGTTATCATATTGTAAAAAGCAAACATAGAAAGCTATTTTTATTTTTTTACCTGGTAGTTTTTAATTCTCTAGCACAGTCTTATAGGTTTGTCAAGCCTGACTTGATGCAGAGATCCGAGCTGAGACCACTTCAATCTACAGGATGGCCACAATTCACTGTTGGAGCACGTATGTTAAAAAAACGTTTATTCTGGATACTTTCACATGAATCTTATCCTTCATTTTACTTGAGGGCTTCATCATGTATTTTGTATTTAGAAGGATACTTCATTAAAAGCTTCTAAAAATAAATTGCAATATACGGTTGTTATATAATAGAAAAACCAACAGCTGCATAGAGGTTCTTTAACACACATCAAGCAGCATTAACTAACTACATGATATTATAACATTTAAAATAAAGTACTACCATATATCTTTGTCTGATGGAGGAAAAAGTGGAGAGGTTGTTTAGATGTTCGGAATATACTTATATAGGCTGGCAATATGTAAATGACTCTAGAAAACAGCCCAATAGGGTTATTCCTGTTTTAACAAATTAAGCGTTATATTGGTTTTTTATGGCGGGGCAAATACTTTTTTTTTTAGGTCTAGGAGTGTTTTTAGCTGTAAAATACCTCCCACATTTTAGTTTACAGCGTACGGTTAAATCTTTTCTACCGTACATGCCTTATGTCACTGGCGGTTATATAATGTGCAATACCTCTTTTTCTTCAACAGTTTTGAAAAAAACTTTAGTAAAGAATTCTTACCACCCGCAGCTGTTTGTAACTTTTTTTTTTAGGGATCTCGCTGTGTGTTAAAAACTATATCAAAAAGCTTTGGGTAACTTTACCCTTCTTTTTCTTTTAATGTTTGAGCACAGGTTTTTTCTAAAACATTTATGACTGTTAACAAATAATTAAAAGTCATCATTATATTCGGACAGGCGATTGCATATCGCAGAGATCTGCTTGAAATGCTGCAGCGGTCTGAGAACGAAAACTTTGTTGTTCTTACAAAATCCACTCGTGTCGACTTGTATAAAATGTATATGCGTTATCCTCTGATAAATAGTCTCTGACTTTCTATATATATTTTAAGTATATTACCTACCTCCCTCTAATTACCGCATGGTTGTCCTCCATAGGGGGTTTACGGTTCCTCCACAGGGGGTTTGGTTTTTTTTCCCCCCTCCCTTATCCTTTAACAAAAAAAGCTTGCCTTTTAAATATCTGTTTTTTTATATGCTTTACTTTTGATTTGGAGCACCCAACGATGGTTGTAAGTTGTCACCGTGTCTCGCTGATTAAACTCATATCAAGACGTCTCATGGCCACAAGAGACGCTGGCTTTATTTAAACCAACCCTCTAAGGGGAGATGGGGTGAGGGGTGGGGGAAAGTGTGTGTGTGTGTGTGTGTGTGTGTGTGTGTTCCCCTCCCCTGGCCCACCATATGGTCTCTCCCCTCATGTCCTGTTCGCAAAAACAGAGAGGCGAAGTTCTTCGGCTGTAGGTGTCTGAACCCGGCATACAAACTTCATTCGTTTCTTGATTGGAGCACCCAACGGATGGTTGTAAGTTGTTACCGGTTGTCTCGCTGATTAATTCATATCAAGACGTCTCTTGGCCATTTTCTCTCGACTTGAGAAATATTTAAGAGTGAAGCTGGCTTTTTATTTAGACAGTGGGAGATGGGGTGATGGGCGGGGGAATGTGTGTGTGTGTGTGTGTGTGTGGTGTGTGTGGTGTGTCCCCCTCCTCCACCATATGTTTCTCCCCTCCTGTCCTGTTTGCAAAAATAGAGAGGTTTAAATATACATTTTTTTTAGATGCTTTACTTTAGATAATTTCATGTTATTTGGCAAGTTACAATTCAATACTATATACAGGATTAACCACACAGGAAGTGGTTAGGAGGCGGGATATATATCCTATGTATATTAATTGATTGAAACAACTGCAGTTTAATTTTTCTCATTTCTTTTGTTACTTTTAATTTACTTTTACAATTTTATTTTGTAACCCGACAGCGGTGGCTGTCCCTCGGTCGCACATTCGGGACTTCCGAGTCGACGAGACGGGCCTTCGGTTTTCACAAATAAAATAAAAAGGGCGGGACTTCCGGTTTTCAAACATAAAAATGCGGACTTCCGGGTCAAAAAGGGGCTGGGCGACTGTCACTTTCTCTGCATACCTAATGAGATTGATACCGCAATTTGTATCACTACCGTTACAACCCCTCTTTCTTATCTTCACACTGGAGTCATGTGGGGTAACATTGAAGATAATGAAGTCCTATTTTTGGAACTCCATCCTGGTCACACTGATCTAATAAATAACAAATATTAGTTTGTGCGGTGTTTTATTTTGTCTTACAACTTCCACCCCCTTCAACCACATTTGTTTTGCGTTGGGGTTTGAACTTGACTATTGTGTCACTTTGCAAAAGAACCAAGCAGGCATCGGCCAAAATGCCAAACTCGAAGCTTCAACATCGTAGTCCACAGACCATTGGTTGACTTCACGTTACTTTATAATCGTATACAGTCTACGGCGGTATTTTAAAACCTGGGAATGAGACTGTGAGCATTCTGACTCATGCTTGTCTGGTCTCCGGCCGAGCCACTCCCATCCCTCCAGCAGTCGGCGTTGCCACGGAGACCTGTCCGTACATTTATTGCGTGCAAACAACGATGTTGCCATTTCAAACCGAAGCTGCCTGCTCTCCTCTCAGATTGTGGCGAGCCGGCCAAGCGTCGGCAGGAATCGCCTATGAGCTGAACCCCGTTACCCATGAGCACCAGGGAGTTTACACCTGTGACGATAATGGCAGCGTACCTGAAGTGTATGTCCTCGACTGGCACAGCATGCTCTGGGTTGAAGGTCAGAACACACAGATTGATTTTATGGTTAGGTTTGGATTCTTACATTTATTTATTTGATATTAATTTATCTCCCCGACAAAGACGCTCCTCCGAAGGCCTCCATGGAGGTGCTGAGCCACAACAGGAGGCCAGTTCTTCTCCAATGAGGCGTTCACTTTGGGCTGCCAGCTGCCCGACGACAACGCCCCGTGGAAGATGATGAGGTTGGTCTTTTACTTTTAAAAGACGTTTAAAACCTCCATCAACTGTTGTGCAATGAAATATTGGGCTCCTCGTCATCTCGAACCGTCAGTTTAAAAAAGAAAAAGCGATTACCGTTTACGATAAATATCAATAATTTCGAACATCGCGGGAAATTCCTTCGACTCCTTTTGAAGTTTTGGGGGAAGCCGGAAGTGACGTCAATGCGGGAACGCTTCGAGAGCCAAACACGGACAAAGTGTGTTGTCCTGCGTAGAAAATGGTGAATTACTGAGATTAGGCACGTTAATAACGGTGTAATGAAGTTGACTACAGTATATTCATATGCGTCAGTGCTTTCATGTCAATTCGGCGACATAAACATAGATGATCGTGGTGAAGATGATGATTACATTAGGATTAGAAATAGATAGTGAGAGCTGCTGAATTTCCTCCCGTCGGATGTGATATAAAAAACAGCCCACTTCGGCCGGTACCGAAGTGGGCCGGTCGGATAAGTCACTAGCACATCACCCACTCCCCCCGTTGACAATTTACTAGCGGTACCGAAGTGGGCCGGTCGAGAGCCCCGGGATGATTTTTTAGTCCAGTCCCACTGGCTACATGCCCGTATGATCGCCCATATTGACGCACCTCATTCCTAAACTTCTAACAGATACAACATAAACCGATCCTTCAGCCTCATGAGCTCTCAGACACGTTCAACATTAAAACTGTCATCGCTGTCTGAGCTTGCTGCTGTGTGCACCATCGTGCGTTTGCTAGCAGATGCTGGGATCCGGACGGTGCAAGCTGGAGCGCTGTGCCCGCAATGACGTCACACATCATTTGGTGGGATTTGAAGAATCCCCGAGAAGATCCAGAATATGGTCAACATTGAAGGCAGATTAACGGTTATCAAAGTACAAATATCCAAATCAGTTCAGTAACAGGTTTCAAGGGGACAATATTTACTAAAGTTGATGGGTTTGGATGATGGGAAACCCGTGCACAGGCTCTTTAAAGACACCAAGAAGAACATTGGGCTTTGAAGCGAATTTTCATTGTTGCCTCGTCTTGGAATTACAACTTCCTGTGGTCGGTGAGTTCGAGGTTGCCCAAAAGACATTAGGATGTATCCCTTGGTAATCATGAATGTCTCTTACAAACCTTCATGTTAATCCATCCAGAAGTTCCCAGTTCTTGAGATATTCAAGTCTTAACAAGAGTTTGGGACCCTACAATAAAGCGGGTATTAGGGGTACCAACACAATTTTGGACGAATTATTACTTTTACTTCATAGATGTTCTAGAAGATGAAAATATTGAGGGTCTACCAAATATTTACAATTCAATCTAGGAGCGATCGTCTGAACCAGTTTTTGTCGAAATTCATCCAATAGTCAAAACCAAAGAAGGGAACTTCATGATGAAATAAGAGATAAAGTCAGAGCATCACAACGAATCAGTACATGTTCTTGGAATCATACATTTGTAAATGTATTGCTGATAGATGTTGAAGTTTCTCTGAATAAGAGAAAACCTTGGCACCAGAGGAAAAGTCTGATACTTACCAACGTCTTTAAGATCCATTCTCTGGGCGACCATGAATATCTGAACCAGACGTCATGCAATCCATTCAATAGCTGTTGAGATATTTCAATTTGAACCAGAGCTGAGGCTGGAATTTTGGAAATATTGTGGTGCTAGAAAAAGAGTTTAGGGACGAGCAACCTTTTGAGAATAAAATCCTGGGACAATCCATCCAATAGTCAAAACCAAACAAGGCATCCTCATGAGGACACAAGCGATAAAGTCCGGATCACAACGAATTAGTTCCTCTTCTTGGAACCATGAATTTATTAATGTATTGCTGATTTGTATAAATGTTGAAGTATCTCTGGATAAGTGGAAACCTCGACTAGCTATTGGCACCAGGACTAAAAAACGGTTTCTTACCAACGTCATTGGGTTCCATCCACTGGGCAACCGTGATTATCTGTGACGAAAGTCATGACAATCCATCATGGAGACATTTCACTTCAAATCAAAACGACATTGGATTTCGAGAAAAAGTCAAAGCCTTGCTATAAGGTAACCACCACTTCTGTCTTCAAAGGTTTAACGACTGGACGGGGACCGTTACAGAGTGTCCCGATCAAGTGTCCTCAGACCATCGACTCTCCAGCACCATCACTCCTGTTCATTTAGATTCATACGTCCTGTACTGGTGGTGAGAACCCAGCCGGGGACAGGAGCAACAGCCTCAACGTCTCCATTGGTACATACCTTTTGTTCTGACTTCTTTTAGTCTCTAAAGGAGGGGTGTTCAAACTCAATTTCTTCGCGGGCCACATCAGCATTATGGCTGCACTCAAAGGGCCGGTTGTAACTTTAAGACCATATATCAAAATATATAAATATTTAATATATATAAATAATGTATTATATTACATTATTGCCTCTGCATTGGATTATTATCGGATAAGGTAATAACTTCATAATTAACTACGTCTGAAAGCAGAAGTATAGGGCAAATCATTGCAGGTCTCCTTCACTGAGAATGTTACAAATGATTTAAAAAAAATCTAATTCTGAGAAAAAGGCAAATTCTAAGAAATTTTTATATTTCAGAAATATAAAAATTCTGAGGAAAAAAAAACTTGTTCTGAGAAAAAAAAGTCAAATTCTGAGAAAAAAAGTCAAATTTGAGATGCATTGTGGGATATGTAGTTTATGGGCAACGTGCTCGTGTAATCGTCATGTAACCGTATAATAACATATTAATTCTTTGCAATCTCTTGAGGGCCGCATGAAATGAAGTCGCGGGGCCGGATTGGCCCCCGGGCCTTGAGTTGACACCCCTGCTACTAAAGCCTCCACAGCTTCATATTAAAATCCCATGTGCCTGCTCTTTACTCGCATGCGTCCATATCCTGCCACTGGTTGCTATCGTGGACATGTATAATGTAAGTGTCATTCAGTCCTTTGTAAAGTTGTGTTTTGCCTCGGTTCACGATGGCTGTGGCCAGAGGCTTCTTCACACCTTCAGTACCACGTCTGGCTTCCTTCTGTTCTGTAATATTCAGAAGGATGTCACCTGCTTTCTCAATTTGGTATGCTGTGATGTAAATTACATTATTAATTTCCTCCGCAGGTCCCTTTCGTGTTGACTTGTGACCTTAGCAGTGTGTCTAGAGCAGTGTTTCTCAAACCTTGTTCATACCAAGAGGACCACTTAACCAATAAATAAACACTCGCGGACCACCTAAACTCCACAAATATTAAAAAAACCATCGTTTTCTAGAACAGATTACAAATCGCCTGAAAATGGTACAAACAAGTGCAACATGTGTGATGAAGGTGTTGTGCTGGGCTATTTCATGCAATCAAAAGTGAAACTTAACCTTGCTCCATTGCGGAGATACTCCCGCGAGAGTGCGGAAAACTTAAATTGATTAATTAATTTAAATGTGAAATGTTACCAAATACTCACGGACCACTAGGGGCGCCTCACGGACACCAGTGGTCCGCGGACCACACTTTGAGAAGCACTGGTCTAGAGGCTAACAATTCACACAGTGTGTTTCAAATTACGCATTTGTACATTTCTACTAAAGGTTTAAGGTGAAATGTTCTCCCGCTCTTTCCAGCCTCTGTGACGACGGTGGTCATTGAGAGTCCTCCACTTCCTGTGATGGAGGCGAGGACGTGATGCTGCGCTGTTTCCAAAGGATAAGAAAACCAAGGAGATCAGCTTCAGCTTCCACACCTCTACTACAAGAACAACCGTTTGATCGAGTAATGTTCAAGGATATTTAATCATTAAGACGATAGAGTTGAAAGCAATGGCTTGAGGGTTATTTCTACTCATCCAATCTCTGTGTTGGAGCTAAAATGCTAAGTTAACCTGTTATTGTTTTTATTATCCATATTTGTCACAACACACACATCGTAATTGATCGTTTCTGGTAATTGTCACATGGGTGTGGTTAATGGTATTCTTCTGCTTGGTTCTTGTTTATTTGCTTTATTATTTATGAGTTCAACGATGTGTAATGGCGTAATCGTCATATGCACAGCCCACAGTGTAAATAAGGCAGTGAAAATCTGAAGTCCCAGGCTCAATAAAATAAGTAACTAAATGTTGCAGTAGATGGATGGTGCGTCACTGTTTAGTGTCCCCTGGAAACACAACAACCTGTTTCTGTATTTTGTTTAATTTGCAGCAGGGTTTTTTGGACAGATTCGTTAAGATGCCTGTTTTGACTTTTTCTGAATCGGCAGTAACCGCTTTGGTCGCGGACCGTTTGACCAAGAGGGCAACTTCACCATGAAAGCAGTGACCGAAGCTGACGAGGGGGTCTACAAATGCGAAATGCCGGAGGGCTGGAGATTCCTTCGACAGCTGGCTCAGTGTTAAAGGTACTAAAGCAAACATATTACAGGACGTTAACTGTATATATAGAGGCAACATTATATAATTTCCTATTTTATTTTATCTTTTTAGCAATTATTAAAGCTTTGTTGTAGAACAGTTATTACCTTTGTTTTGATCCAGATAAAGTTGTTGTCATGTAATCACCTGATCTGTTCACGTCAGCGCGGCCTGTCGAGGAGTAGAAGAAGAAGAGTCGATGATGTCATCAAGGTCGCTAAAGCTGCTGCCAGGTCGAGTTTCCTGCTCTCTGATTGGTCAGATTTTTGTGCAAAATGTAATATTTTTCTTTCTTTTTTGTCTCAATTGATAACACTTTACTTCAGTATTTACTATTTGAATGTGAATATTGTCTCTTTTGTTTTTGTTAATACAGGTTGTTACTTTTTTTTTTTTACATTTTAATTACAAACATTTGACTAAAGGATACTTGTGGTTTGTAGAATAAATCCTTCACCAATTATACTTTGCCAATAGGTGTATTATTTGTTTAGGGTTTAAAGTTGGATAGTTAAAGAAATGCAGTCTTTTTCTAAAAATATCAATAAAGACACTGAACATATTTTGAGTTATGAGGTGTTGCTGCCACCTGAAGGCTAAACCAGCAGTGGAGGAAGTATTCAGAATGTTAAGGTAAATGTATGTAAACAGTATTTTTGTATTTGTTCTACCTTTTACAGTATGGCAGTAACTCAAGCTTTTATATAAATGCAGTAAAAAGCAATGATTCATTAAAAGTTAAAATAAAAATACCAAAAGTTGATATTTGGTACTTAAGTAAAGTACTTAGTTACTTTCTGTCCTTCCTGGAGCCTCTGAAGGCCATTATTAGTTATTGTGCGTATCAAATAACGAGTTTATATTATACCCAAGCGTCCTTGGGTATGCGAAAGGCACTATATAAATGTAAGTAATTATTATATTTGTATTATTTAACATGATACCTTTGTAAGCTGTTAAGCTAATGTTACCTGAGGAAATGTAAGTTTCCTTATTAACCGGTTTTCTAAAACATTTAAGGTGTTTCTAAATAAATAAATCAACATATTCAACTTTAGTTAAGGTTTTTAGGTACTAAGCATCACTGGACTTAAGTTTCTAGAGTTGTATTTATTTATTTTAATTAAATGAGGAGAAAGAGAGAGGCAGAACAATTTTCTTCTTCTTGGATTTGCGCCGACGAACGATGAACCAGGTAACATTTTTTAAATATTTCTACACATAAAAACGAGATCTAAGTGAATATATCAGCTTAAGTAAATGTATTAATTTAATTGATTTAGTATTTTTAAATTATTGTTATTTATAGTTATCTATTTATGTGTTTGTTATATTATTATTGATTCGCGCCCAAACCAAGCACACCGTGTTCGGCATTGTCAGCACTGTGCTCGGATTCTGATTGGACGGCTGTGAGCTCATATAAAACGCCCTCGAGCCAGCCCCACTCGAGCTCGTGAGGGCTGGAAGCAGAGAACACTTGTGCCACGGAAACAGCAAAGGCGGGAAGAAAAAATCACCAACTGAAGAAGAAAGAAGAAGGTGAGTTTTTTTTAATCTGCCATTTTAACGTTTTTAACAGGCAGCGTTTTTAAACTAAAGAAGACTTAAAAGTGTATAGTGACTTTATTTAACATGTTTTTTACATTAATTCTTCAAATGTAGTCTTTTCCTGTGTGCTGTTCATTATTATATCCATTGTTTAAATACTATAGTTAATGGCCTTTGGCTATGTTTGGCTATAATATACTATATTATACTATAATATACCATTAAATGATTAGTTGGTTGGCTTTTCAGATTCATTCTCCAATATTTATTTTCTGCTCTGGGTCTCAATATTTTTTAAATATGTGTGTTATTTTAATCTTATTATTTTATATTCTTATTTTAAAACTTAATTTGACAAGGTTTGGTTATTGTTATTATTAGTAGTATTAGTAATATTAGTAGTAATATTATTAATTATTATTATTAGCATTATATATTTATTATCTAATCAATGCATGAATTCATTTTTAAAGCCTAAACTCTGCTTTATATTCTAAATATCAGAAAAAGGAAAGTGGGTGGTTGTTGTTATTGGCAGCGGGTCAGTGGGTAACCCAAACACACATTGTTGTGTTTTTTAGCACCCAGGTCACATGTATTATTCTGCAGTGCCATTTAAAGGTCATTGTGTACAGATGCACAATGTTTAACTTGTCTGCCGACCCGTGTCCTGGCTCAGAGTCAGGGGACGTGGTGTTGTTGGAGTAGTAATCGATTACCAACACAGCTTTCTTAGCCTAAAGACTGGGTCCGCGGGAATGGAGTCAAGGTTGACGTACTGGAAAGTAACAGCACATGTAATCAAGTACACATTGAGGTAGTTCATGTATTTCCATTTTCTGCAACTTTAAACGTCTTCTGTGCTACATGTTGGTGGGACATATTATATATGTTTGCACTTTATTTATGTCAAAAAGTACACATCATTTTGTGTGTTTTTGTGTCACTTTGTTGCCATGTTTCTATCACTTTTCTTTG